>CAADRB010000106.1:185252-221796 GCA_900708905.1 Hymenolepis diminuta
GGGACTTTTGGTACCACTCTATCCAACATAAGTGTTGGAAAGCGCTTTCTAAGGTGCGTTTAAGAAATAATTTTGACTTCATTAATTAAATGTCATTACAGTACTGTTATACATTATAAATCGTGTTCTGCCACAGTTTGATTTTCATTCTTTTCTCCCTTTAGCCAAATTCACCACCAGTGACGCGGCTTTGTTATCCCTCAATGCGACATCAGAAAGATGGTATGGTGGTCTCTCCGGGCGACAATGTTCTCCTCTGCAGTGGGCCCGATCGTCAAGGAGCCCCGCATGTTGCTAAAGTCACTGCTCTTTTTAATGACCCTGACAGTGGTAGGGCTATTCGCTTTATTGTTTTGTCATATTTAATTAGTTTATTTGTTTACGAATCGGTTCTGGTCATTAATGGAATATTTCGTGAGGTACTCATTGATTTTACTGTACGCAAAGGATAACTCACGAAGAGTACTTCATCGCGGCTGTTTCTCGCAACCCCCTAGTTAGACGCTCATGCCGAGGTCTCCTATTTCCTACCTCATTTTCCTGCTACCCCATTGCCTCCTCTCTCATTCCTTTTTGATTGTCCAATACCGATGTTCCAATTTAACTCTTAGTCTTCTGGTTTTGAGATGAACCGTTGTATCCTGTTAGCCTTAAAGAGATCACTATATTCGTGTGGGGATAACTCTAGTCTAACTCGGCTGGATCTTTAAAGTAGCGTTACTGTTGGAATTAGTGTCAATCTAAGTATACAAGAGCTACTTACATTCATGCTGATACACTGATTTCAACTGACTTATTTTGAAGACAAGCCGTTCCTTTTTAAAGCTAACAGCAAAAGTACGTCCCGGTTTTCAGTTTTTCACGTACAAACGAAATGAATTCTAAATTAAAAGCATTTTTCATTCACTGTAATGGTTAATGCTGGAAGGGAAGAAATTATACGGTCTTTATAATTCAAGTTAATTCATTGCACTGTCGGATCATTCTGATAGGAAAATCATACGGGAAATGTAGGGTCAGCGGAAATCTTGAGTTTACACTAATTTCACTATCTAAGAAGTTCGAGCAGGAGGTCTTTTAAGTTTTTACGATAAATGAAGTTACTTAGATGATGTATATTCCTTACTATTAATGAAAATCAAATCATCATATTGGATCTTAATTCATAACCGAATCTTCATTTTAATTTGAATCATGCAAAAAGTTATCTCGGACAGATTGCATTCTCCAATAGGAATAATCGTTTCCGTAATAATGGAGTTGTTCAGACTGCTTTCTCTTGTTTATGGAGAAACTTGGTAAGCAAGTTTCCTTTTGGTATAAATAATCGGATGTTTTATTCCACACGAGGTTAGTAAGTGGACAGCCCCTTTCAAACTAAATATGATTAATTTTGATTACGTCGAAGTGAAAATTATGACGAATAGATTTAGAGCTCATTAAATTTTATGCTTATAAATAAATTTAACTAACAAGTTCACATATCTCGGGAAATGGTTGCACTTTGACTTAATCAGAATTGCTCTTGATAACTACCTTAACTTTTGTGGACTTTGAACGGGTTGTTCATATTATTTTTTTATCTCAGTTGTCAGTTTACAATTTGATGAGTTATTTCCAGTACCTTTCAGGAAATAGAAGATAATTAAGATGATTTAATGTCATTTTTTCTTGAACAAATCTGCTTAATTTTCCCTGAAAGTCTTCATTTTACCTCAATTCTTTTAACAAGAAGCAGGATATAGACTAAGATGTCCTGTTTCCATAACTCACAATCATGCATGTCTTAATTACTTTACGTAGGATTTAGACTGAGTTAAAAATGAATTATTAAGCTTTTACTTGAAATATCTTACTTCCACAGGAGCAATTTTAAAATGGAATGTCGCTTTAAACAATTTCATTTCGTAATTGGTTTTCTGCAGTTTTCGTTTACGAAAAATGACTTTTTAAACGAATAACAGGATGAGTTATTTTTATCCTTATTATTAGACTCCGTTGAAATTCTGCTTTTATATGTATTTTAATGCCTCTTAGTTGTATTTGGTCGGTTCTAATTTTAAGACGATCTACCTACTACGTAGAGTTTGGAATTGCAAAGTACAAGTGAATTATCCTGAAATTAAAGTCCAAGGCTCATTTACTGATATTTTTTTCAAACGTTATTTTAGTAGAGAAATGAAAGAATAGGACAGTAGAATATCTTAGTTGCTTATGAAGAGCACGGGAATAATAAAATCTTTAAGATTATAGCCGAAATAAGAATATTTGTTGGAGAATAGGCCACCTTGGAATTACTCTGTTTTAAAAATTCACTTTCAGCTACGAATTTGTTGATCAGCAATCGAGCTACTGGATGTGGGAAGATGGATGTCACTTTCATAACCCTCTCGGTTTAAAAAATTTCGAAAACTTTAAGGTTGGTTAGAACTTTCTTGAACGGTTGTTTCATTGGATTCCGGTTCTAAATAACATTCATTTGCATTTTCGGAATCACCATTTTCGCAAATCTGTTTTAAATGATTGTGAGGCAGAGGAAATCGAATATCTGAAATCGGTCAAGTATTTCTTTTTCATCATCTCTGACCGAGTGACAGTTGATAGTTCCTTTTCTGCTGAGTTCTCTGTTTGAATGGAGATACATTTTCATATATGTTGTCTCTGCGTTTTAATTGGCTTTGTTAGATGCTTAAGGTAATATTAAGGTTATTGAGGCTGCTCTAGATTAAAACTTTTCATAAGAATCATCGAAAAACTATTACAATTAATAGCTGCCTTCTATTACTAAGGGACTACCTATTATTAAGAAATATAATCGTATAAACGATGTTCATTAACGTGTTTTGCTTGTCCTTTTTTAGGTACAAAGATGATGGCCCTTCTATGGTACTATCGACCTGAGAGTTTGGTGCCACCGCGTCGAAATGGCGTGATTGACTGTGAACTCTTTGCCAGTCGTCATTGTGATGTCAATCCTGTTGATTGTATCGATGATCTGGCCTACGTTTACTCCGCTTTGCCCTATGCTCGATTTATGGCTCTCGCAAAGTACAAACAGGTGTGCATATATTATCTAAATTAGTCGCCCCTTTTTTAAAGATCAGAAAAACCAAATAAAGCATTTAGTGCTCAAATCACATAGATACCATTGGATGATGTATGTTTCCCTATTAAGGTTATAACTAATTTGGTTTGACTAAGTGATTGATTAATTTTTATAAATGGGCATGGGAAGCACAATTCTGTATAATATAGTTACTGAGGAGCGAGGAAAGTGGATCTGGAAGAATTGGGTCTTGAAAAGGTCAATATTTCGAGTTGAGGTTGGCACCTCTTTCCTCACAAATCACTCTTAGTTTAACAAATACAGGGAGCTTGTAAATTTGGTCGGCGGTTAATTTTGCAAATGATTGGGGAATATTTACTTTTGGTATTGGTCTTTAATTAACGAAGGTTTAATAATCGCATATTCCACAAACCTAATCTGATTTATTTAATAGTAGGAGAAGAGTTATATTACTACTTTTAAACACTTACTTAAATTCCATACATTTGTATTCATCGATTGAATGAATTATATTCGATAGTTTCGAACAGGTTCATAGGTTATTTTGGATTACCGATAAAATACGTTTCTATTAAATTTGATAATTAGATACTGGTTAGGCTAATTCATGCTTGTTAGAGCATGTGTGAACTTGTTAATCCTAATTAGCCGCGATTTCGTTGAATTTAAGATTACACTTTGTAACTTGAATTCTGATCATTGGAAGGTTGTAGTTGAAGAGAATATCTCGTAATAGTCTAAATCGATTTGAGACCCGTCGCGTTAATTTGCCTTTGTTTCTTCGGAGCCTCTCCTAATACGATAATTCCTTATTTGCATCATTTTTCCAGAAAGTTCAATATTGATATTCTTAGAAGTAAATTTGTGATGACCTTACATCTAAGTCTCTTTTTGGAATTATTATTTTTAGTTTGAATTGTTTTCATTTTTGGTGTGTAAGGCTTACCGATGGTACTGATAGTTAATTTTTATTACTCCTGACAAGGCAAAAGAGGGCCTTTTTAGCTAGAAGGAAGTAATGGATGCGTCAGGTTATCTACTTTTTGTTAATTGAGTATCGTTCACTGCATCATGATCAAGGTTCGAACTTTAGGATCTAATTCCTGGATGACAGTGAATATTCACGTTGTTCAAATCTGATTAAGCGGTATACTGATAGCCAGATCTTCCGCTTAAGCTACCACCTATTTATGGGATGTAGGCGGTTGACAGATGAGACGATCTTCTAACTAGATCAAATGTACGTGGATTTAGGTCTTCATAATCATACATTCTAAACAGAAGATTTACTTCAGCTTTTGTCATTCTTATTCGCTAGTTTCAAAAATCCCTCCTTTTGTTTAATCACCGAACAAATTTATGAGGAAGTTCTCTATTTCCCGATCTTATAAACTTTTATAAAGCTGCGGAGTTTATGTGCGTTTTTACCTCGCTACTTGAGATGAAATTGGGTGCTATACGATAAGGCTGATGTCTATAAAAATGATGAACCAAAGCTATACGTTTACGTATACCAAAGCGGTATATGTTTAAAGGTATATATGAATATAAAGGTATATATATATAATCTAAAAAATATTTCAATTGCTCATCGATTAATAGAAAAGGGAATTTGTAGTGCCCATACACTGACTCACACCTCATTGCGCTCTACTTGTCAGTTGATTGTTTTTATCAGTTGCTTATCAACGAATAAAAGGAGGTGGAAACGGTTAACTCCCTTATTGCACCTTAATATGCCCTCTTTATCACAACCCAGGTCCCACCGCCCAGAACTGTGATTTTTCGTCTTTCCTTCCCCTTCCTACTTCTATTCTGATTCAACTGATTTTGCCTAATGCACATTTTTCCAACTCAACTCTTGATCTTCTCCATTTGGGAAAGGCTGTTGTATTCTGCTAGCATTTAGGAAGATCATTTGCTTTGAAAGGGGACAACTCTAAACCTAACCTGGTCTGATTCTTAAAGTGGCATTCCTGTCGGGATTGGTGTTACTTTATGTTCAATAATGTCTTTTATAAGGATAATATCTGATCGTATTTTCTGTTCTAATTAGGAGTGTCGTACGCATCGCCGATCAATTTCTATAGTTCCACCTCTTCACAAAACCTCTAAAGATGCTGCAATTACCTCGACTTCAAGCAAAGTGGTAAGCGACGTTTGTTACCGATCGTACTACCTAAGTCAATCAAGGCTATACTCATACTCTAGTTAGCTTATATGAGTATACCTTAGTAAAATACCGATTGAAAGTGGGGATTTTTGGTCTGTATTTGAGCTCCGCTTTATTTTCATCATCAGATATAATAATCAGGTTAATTTGTTTCTATTATTATTATATTCCTTTAAATAACATAATGCGGGTTTATCTAGATCAAATAGCATAAGTTTAAGGTTTTCAACAAATAATGACGACTAAGGTTGAGAAGTTTAAGTCTTTTAGTCATATTGATAAAAATCTGTATATTTGTGCGAGGTTTTATATTTCTCAAAATACCAAATTATGGGTATTGTCTCAAAATGAGTGTCTGAGCTCCTACAACTGGACTGGCAAATCGCAGGCATCTTTTATTGCTACATGAAATGGGGAAAACAGAATTTACCTGAAAGATAATAAAAAACTAGTAAATACATGCATGGGTGGTAACTGTAGTAGAATGCGATAAATTGATTATAAAATATACTCAGTACCAATTTTAGCACTTCTTGCTTAAAAATTATTGCTATTATTAAGCTCAATCAATTACAAAGCTATTTGATTCAAGTTCCTATCAAAATAAAGGATGGGAGAGGAGTAATGGGTTGACTAAACTCGATTTTAGTCAACATTTCTTTCGAGCTCGAGTTCTTATATTTTCTTAGCTTGAAATATTTGTGACTACTACTAGGTTCGGTTTGAGCTTATTTTGAAGGCTGTCGAATAAAAATTGCACTGAATCTCAGATTTAAAAATGAGAAGATACTTCCCTCTAACATAGTTTTTGTCATGCTGAGTATGTTTTAAAGTGTCTGCGGCAGCACATGATTAGAATTTTCTTGGATGGTCCTAGTATGCCCCCACTTCTATGCTACTAATTTCATGCCACTTACTTTTCAGCCCCATTATACCCCAAAGTCAGAAAACTTAAGAGTAATTTAATACATAAATTCAAACAAGGTATAAAAAAGATCGTGTTTCAGGGGGTCTTTTTCACATATCTCTATTTGATCACCAATAAAAAAGGAGTTTCTAGGATATTCTTTGTGTCCTAAATGTAGAACTGGATACAAAATTCATATCAATTTGGGAGACCACCAAAAATATGATGAGGGGCACATAATGTCTTTAAGAGTGGAAGGATTTTCTCGGATCAATTATTCAGCTTTTAGTTAGTGTGTATTTTCGTAAAGAGGAAGATTATTATGATTGGGTAGGCTGCACTCTGTAGTCGTTTGTAATTAATTTCCATGATATTTTTGAGATGATGTTCTACAACAACGTACAATAAATTTGCTGCAGTGATCAATTTATGTCAGCTTCAGACGCATAATTTTGTTCTGAGAGGGTTTATAGAAATATATGGTATTTGAATTCCACTCTAGACTGCTACACCGGTTTATGAAGTCGTGAGAATATACGTGCATGGAAGGTTTGCCTAGCTTGTGTATTTTGGGTGGCTGGACCTTATAGTGTGTTCTTAATTAAGGACAGCGTAGGACAAGTCGTGTGGGAAATGGGTCTGACAGTAGACAATGGAGAGTGACGGGTATTTGAATCGATATAATTCTGCCTTTTAAAGAAGACAAAAGAAATAAAAATTAAATAAATTTTGTCTTTAGTTGTAAAGATTTATATTGGTGTTTGACATTCTCTTTACTAATTTACTTGAATTCTCATTTTGCCACATTTTAAAATGCCTAAGAGCTGAGCCTACACATATATATATACGTTTGAATTGTTTAACAGATGGGATGTTCTAAAAGACCACATCTATATTATTGATCAGAGAAAATAACCCAAATTCTCTTTTTTAAATAACAGGCTAATGACTACACCAACAGCTGGGCTAGTTTTTATTGTTTGCTTATCATTACAAATAACCACTAACCCTCGCATAGTCCGTAAATGGCTTTTTTGGTTAGTTATATAGCTATAACATTTCACTGGTTGATATCGTTATTTTCGGTTATTATCTGTTAGTTGGAAGCAAATGTCTTAGCTCTGTTGTTCATGGGAAATAATGTTGCAACTATTTAATAAATACACAAAAGGTTTCTTAACTTTAAAAAAAACTGAAACGGAAAACACTTTTCAATCATCTGGTTCTGAAGTGCAAGCAACATCTTGGAGTTCCGTACTTGTCGGTTTAAATTAGGTGTTTAGCGATTGACAAAATGCGCTACTTAATTTTGGTCAACCGAGGATAGATATCAAACTGATGTAGAACATTTTTAGTTCTAAATCAGGTGTGAGATTTCGAGAACAATTTTTGCCATTGCCTATGGTGTTTAAAGGTGTGTTTTCAAGTGTTATGCTTTCTAAAGTGTCTAATTGTCTTACTCAATGCTTTTATCTTTTTGAAGAGTCAACGACTTTAGTTTTTTCTGTTGCTGGTTTTATCCGGTGACCTGTGATAGTCTCTTCGTTGTCACGTTTTGCTTCGAGTAATATACTTTTTGCGTTAGTTTCCTTTACTGACGATGAAACATCAGTCTAACTTTTATAGATAGATCATAAGTACATAATCTTTTTTAGAATATGTAAATATGTGTTATCAATCAGATTTATTCACCATAATATGGCCCTAGTTTCTACCGTTGTTGATAGCGTTACTAGAAGTTATGAAATACATGAATTCAAAATCGATTTTTATTGAACCTTCCTATTTGGCTTTTCTAATCTTTGAAGTCGTCTCGCACTTTGGGTGTTTGGTGTATTAAATATGTAAGTTTCCGATATAAGGTCCGTACCGCCTATATATAACACCTCTATCATGTCTTTGTTATTGTCTTTTACAACTTTTCATAACAAAATAGAAAGAAGATTTACTAAGAGATTGTCTTAGAATCTCTCGTCTATGAATAAACATGGACTGAACCCGGAATTTATTTGGTTGTTTTATATCTGATTTCAATCATTTTTACGCTAAGGTGATCTTTGCTAAAACGTGCACAAGCACGTCGCAGTTAACTGAATAATGTGTAAGCTGGCTACCAGCTATTAATCTGTAGTTTTTCAGACGCCTGTGGCCTAAATGGTCGAAATCTTGGCTTTTAATGGGATTTATGCCAAACAAGCGGGTGGCCTTTTAAATCGACGTGATTTAGTTCGAGATATTGTTGTAAAAGCGGTGGATTTTACTACTTCTGACGACATCAACTTCTTAGCGCTATCCGGAATCTAACTGTCAGGGGATGGAATTTCCTGAAATGATTACCAGATCTCGAGGGGATATTTTTAAGATAATCCACCACATTAGAGAAAAATTTCACAATTTTTTACCGCGGGAAAGCAACTAAGGTTCAACGAAGAGTAAGGGAAGAGGATCAAAAGGGTTATCTACCTTGAGTATCGGGTTCTAAGAATCACATTTCACAAATCGTCCGCTGGATTACCGGTCCAATTCTTATCTACAGTCTCCAGTGCTTATTGATTGGCTGTTTAATTTAAATGTCGGTCTTGTCACTTCAATTAAGTCTTTCTTTCGAAGGCTGAACAGGCAGCATGATCTTAAGCTGATTATATGATTTTAACATTGCGGAACTCACCAATCGCAGTTCACGTAAGGATTATATTGGATTTAATCATTCCCTATTTTCATATGATATCATCACGTTTTCATTCACTATGATCGGTCTACCAGTCGCCCAAAATCAGGTACGTCCTGCGACAGCTATGTCATGTCTGCAAGTAATATTGGTCATTGAATTTTCGGAGATAAGTGGCTTTCAAAGTTGCATTTATTGGATATCAGGCACTTTGCACTTTTTACTATGTTAAGCATTTGGATAGATTATAATTTTCTAAGAATTTATTAGTCTTTCTTTATACAAAAAAGAGACTTCATATTTGCAACGCTATTTCAAGGGACCTTATCTAGCGTAATCGAAATAATATTGCATTCCTAGGTATCCCCTTACATTGAGTTTTTGTTTTTTCTTAGAAACTCAGTTTTGTCCCATCTTCTGAGCTTATCCATTTTGGCGCGAATTAAGTGACTTTTATTAAAAGTCTGAATGACATTCGTTTGAATTTCCTGTAATAGCTTTTCACTTTGTGTGTAAACGGTCTAAATTATGATAATTCTTCCTACTGAGTTGATTTTTCGGTCAAAATTGGTGAATCCTTTCTTAAACGCTAGTAGGATTTTACGTAGGGCTAAAAACAAGATTTTTCTTTACTATGTAGTTGTTGCATGGCTATCCAAATCATCGGAAAACGCGGTTTAGACGTCCATTAACAAAGAAATTTATCAACATGGAAGATGAAAGGTACTCTGAAGCTCTATTGGCTAGAAGTTCATATTTTATTACAATTGCCGCTCTTGACCTTATTTAATATATGTGATCTAACATTCATATTATTTGATTTGGGCCAATGAGTATCAGTAAACAACCTGTCAAATCCATTAAGAAGTGTTAAGAACTCTTGACTTGGTTAAGGAGAAGGTATCCCGGAACCATCCTGATTGGAAATTTACTTTCTGTCATTTCTCTTGTTGACCAGAATTAACCAGTGCTATCGACCATCCACATTTTTGAATGCGCACCATTGGGGATCGATCTCTAATTTGACAGACGTGCACATTGTTTACTGCATCACCCCTTATCTAGGACCGTAGTCGTAAATGGTAAAAGACGATCGAAAACCCTCAATTAGAGGGGCATCTTTTCTATTACTTGAGTAGGTGTTGGATAAAAGGCAGTACAAACAAGACCTTAAAGTGAGCTTTTCGTGCGAGCCATCCATAAAACGTAACTTGTTCTACTGCGGTTATGTATGTTTTTTAAACTAACGCAATCTCTCTCTGATGTTTGATTTCAGTGTAGGTAACACAGTTTCTTCCAGTGCTTAATGCACTTTCTTCCAAGCATAAATATGTGAATTATTACCAAATATTAATTTCACTCACATTGTGTACGCTTCTTCATTATTTGTGTGCGTATCAGCCCTTATTACCACAATAATAAGCAACGATAGTGCCAGTTGCACAATTACACGTGTGTAGTAAACTTTCCATCACAATTCGCACTCATCGAAGGTAGTGCTGTGAGTAAGAGAAAAATGGTTTAGACTCCATAAGGCAGAAAAAACCTTTACAATATGTATGAACATTGTATAAGTACTCGTTATATTCCAAACAACCCTTGAGGTGATAGCAGATAGAGGCTAAGAAGAACACATCTAAGCCGGAGTTCGCTGGTCTGTTGTGAAAAGTTAATAACTAGTCGGTGGGAGGGTATATCATATCTCTTTTTTGGGAAACCAAATAATTGTGATCGTATTAGTAGAAGGTGGACGGAAGAGTAGATAGACCAAGGGAGGTCATCAAACCGCTCTCACATTCATCCTTTGTGAGACCCATACATTATCAACTAAGATGGATGTAAGCCACAGTAATGTATGATAGCAAGTTACCTCAATTTTCGAATATATTACTTCGGGCATAACAATTTCAAGTTTAAGCTTAGTTGAGTAGATTTCTCAAGTGTTCAGTGTGGTGATCACAATGATATTTAGTTTACTTTTTGAAATGAATACTTAAATCATCTTCGCAAATCTCCTTCGACTTCTTGACTAATAAATAGATGCGCATTGTGACATCTCTGGACCAAGGTGGAGAGTAAATCCGCTTACTGATAATTAAGCAGCTCAAAGATAGGACCAAGAGTCTCGTCTAAATAATTTTTTATTGAAGATCTCTAAAATCTGACGTGTGATATTGAATGAGCTAAAGAGAAAGAAGTGCTTACAAGCGGATCTATTAACTCGGGTCTTGTCAGTAGGAGAAGATTGGAAGTGCATGCCAATAATTTAAATAACTAGATGGCAAGATATAGAATGATAGCTTATGGCAACTGATAGAAACAGGAGGTAGTTTAAGCGTTGGAGGCTTCTAAGAGATGGCAATCTATTTTGTAATGTATAGGTCGGGTAAGAATATTAAGTAGAGATCTTTGTAAGTTCGTTGTAAACAAGCAAATTTTATCAAGGTTTGTAAGAAAGACTTAAATTCACACCTGTGCTGCTCTTTGATTGTGTGTCCTTATTCTAGTAAAGACTAGGATAAACGAATGAATAAATTTATGCACTATACATCGTTTCATTTTTAGAATCCTTCTGGAGATGTTTCAGAGTTTCCTGAAGAGGCGGTAATCTCCAACGTGTTTCTCTGTCGAGCCTGGTACGATTTCCACTCTCGCAGAGTAATGCGTAACTTGAAGACTCTCAACAACAGTCATAACATTACGATCATGACCACTTCTACTACTAATAACAATGGCTCCACAACCACCAGACAGCAACATCCCCAACCAGTTACTTCCTCAAGTCCAGTCGGCCAAACAACCCGTCCAGATGTCTTCGAATCCACAGCAATTCAACCATCCGCAGAAGAGGACTTGTCTAATGGACGAGCCGTGCTAGAGACGACAGCAGAACTCTCAATTAATTGGGCTGATCATGGAGAACAGATTGCAATGTCTTTGGGGGGTGGTAGGGGTTTAGTGTCAAGACCATCTCCTTCTCCCAGGAAAAAACAAGACATCTAAGGCAGAACCTGAATCAGTTTCTTCTTTACCTCTTCCTTCCTCCTCTTCGTCTTAACTATTTGTCTCACTGTCTTCTTTCATTACGTGTGTGTTTGTCTCTCTGCTGAATATACGTATATAAATAATGTAAACTCGCTTTCCTGCTTTCGTCTTACTTCCCTTCTTCTACGTGTGTGTATATAGAGAAGTGCGACTGATTAGATGTTGTAGTCGTTCATTTTGATCCCCCTTTTTGCTTTTCCCTTCTGGAACAAGTTTGTGTGTGACTGACACATAATTGTCTATTCTCCTTTTTTCTGCTCCTCTTGATGAATTGTAAACGTTGAGTTGGTGGTGCTGTGGGAGTACTGATATTTGGATGTGTTAATAAAGCTATTGATGTGTGCATTCATTAGTGGGTGTACTTTAATGAGTTTATGGGTATATGTAACCTAAGGACACAAAGAGAACACGTCTTTATCAGATTGAACCTTATTTTATTGTGGAGGTAGATGCAAGAACCTTATGGAGGTAAATTGAGTTTTTAATGGTAAAGTCAGATAGAGGGGTTTTTCTGCGTGTCCAGGTATCATAGATTGTATATTTATTATAAGGACGGAATCGAAAAATCGGGGTTTGATGAGATAAGTCGCTAGTGTGACTGAAACAGGTTTAATTTATTTCGGATATAAGCTTGTTAAAGTCTATTGAGTGGGATTCCTACTTATAATAATCTCAAAATGAGCCTGAGACGCCCGGATTATATCGATAAGAACAATGTGACCAGTTCGTAATCCCATTGACTCTGCCGACGTCCAACTGCAGTCTTAATTTGCTTTTCTCCAGCTTCTTACCTACCACACTGATCCTCACTTTGTTTTGCCTATGATTCGCCTATCACACTGCTTATTCATTTGACTTTGTTATCTTAATTCCACACATTGAGCTTTTATCTTAATCTAATAGTAAAAGCATCCAAACAGTTACCTATCTTGGTTTGGGGCGGCAATAACTCAGTAAGTTTTCTCTGTGCCTGGTTGGTGTTATTTAATCTTGACTATCTTAATCTCCATATGATAAGCTCTTAACTGATTGTGCCAGCTATTATTATAACGATATTGATCTTAGTGAAGTTTCCTTTTATGATGAATAAGAGATAGTGAAGTGTTTATTTAATCTCTAATACACGAAAGCAGTTAGCTGTTGGTTGACCATGAATTGAGTAGTGGAGCTTGCCACTTCCATTTCAACCTCTCCGGAATATCTTATTGAATAATATAACATGTTCTCCAAGTGTAAAATGTGCATGGCTGATATGATGTACTGTTACTATCATATCCTCTGGATTCCTTCTAACATAAAACAGGATGCCAGAGAGGAAACATCTGCACAGTAAAAAAGCTTGTTTTATCTAAAATCATATAGGGATGATTAAACAGTGAAGATCTACACGACCACATCTATTGGGGTCATGAGCACGCAGGTAAACACACAAATAGGTTAACCGGGTTGAGTACAGCCAATTTCACAAGGGAAGCATGAGAAATAGTGAACAGGAGGGGAAACATGCATAAAGGGAAATGAGAGATGCTATTTTAATAGAACATTAAAGGGTAGATTAAAATCAAATTTTTTATGATGAACAAAGGTGATGTATTTAAAGTGTCCCACTTATTTTTGCCCATGACAAGAAAAAGAGGATCTGAGCAAGAGGGACAGCAAAATAGTGCAAATGCGATGAAAAGGGAGATAGAGTAATAAATGGTAGGGCATCAAGTGTGTTAATTTATTTTACTTCTGCTACAATCCAGGAGACGAATAATGAGATTTGAATTTTAGATCGTGAACTGCCCATTTAGTAAATATTGTACGAATCGATTCTAAAAAAATAAAATGAAGTTTGTCTCTTTAATACTTTGATGTTGTTCTCAGCGTCTTTTTATCCCTTTCGCTTTGTCCCTTATTGGACTTCCCGTTAACTGATTTCAGTTGCTTTTGTTGGAGCAACCAGATGTAGGAGTTAGCAAAGAGCTGTTCCCAAAAAGTAGAGCACAAAGAGTTGTGAAGGCCGAAGTGTATTGAATAAACCACAATGAGGATTCGAGAGAGTAAGAGAGATGTGAGAGAAGATGACAGGGACGCGTGTATGTATGTGTATGTATCTGTAAGTGAAAATAGAGAGTTTAAATGAGTTACTTGGGCAAGGGCGCGTGTGAGGTTATGAGTGCAGATGTATTTCTAAATGAAACGGGGCAGTTACAGAAAAAGGAGAATCGATTGCCTAGTCTAGATGTGATATAGGGGTCATAGGCCCATAATGGCGAAAAATCGACGTTTTTTTCATAAAGGGTTCGGATAAAGAGTAATTTTGGAAAATACATAGGGAATCATCCCTCACTTTCTACAATTAATAAAACTGTATATTTTTTTGTATTACTGCGGTGATAATGATAATAAGAAAAGATGAACCAAGAGATAAATAGAAATTTTCAAATTTCAGTGCTTGTTAAATTTAACAAGTTTCCACATCGTCGAATTAGCCGAAGATGGCAGCATATTTGCATACCTAAACCATTCCTTAGGGAGACGAATATTAGCGCTGTATTGACTATAATTCTTAATTCATCAAAGTTAGAACATCTCTTGAATTCGTATGGTAAATGCAATATGTATAATAATTTCTTATCGTAAATTTTGGTCAAATTACATCAACTGAATGTTCAAAATCATTTCGGTGCAGTTTAAATAATAATTTTTCATCTTTATATGGTTATGATCACGTGATGGAACCATAAATAACTGCCTCTTTGATCTTGAAAAACATTCCTTTTCACTCTTAAATAAATAAGCCCGAAGTCATAACAGAAGCTATCACATAAAAGCGCGACTGACCTTCAATTTATGCAGTAAATACAGGCATAGTGATCAAGGTTTGATTAAAAGTTTTGTCTACTAAACGGTACATAACATCTTGAAAGAATACCTTTCAGAATTAACCTTCATGGAAGATGGAGCAGAATATATAAATTTGTACCCAAATTAGACATAATCTGTTTGCTTAGATTAAAATAAATAAAGTTGATCCAAGATAATAAAATGGTTTATAAAATGGTACAATTATATGTAGCCATTCATCAAATCCTGATGCGTCGCCAGGTCAGACCCTATTGACTTTAGTGATACTAAATATAGGGAATGCAAATTTGAAATTGTGAAATTAAACGCAAAATAAGGGTGAAAATAAATCTAATTCATAAATCTGATCCGTATCCATTGTATCAAATAAACTATCCAACTTGGGTAGAGGAGAAGCATCTTGGAGTCTTCCTGGCGAGAAATTCGAATATTTTCATTTCTTTATTAGCCAGAATTAACTGTGCAGTAGGGTATTTCGCTAACTGAACTTGCACCAATGGATATCCAACCCATGAGATATGATTTGACAATGACAGCTACGTCACCGAGAGTACGAATTAAGTACACTTATTAAATGCCCGAAAATATTTCCTGTCCAATCCTCATCGCCCTGTCCATTATTTAGAACTTACTGCTTGACCTAATTAATCCAGATGGTCAGTCTTCTCAGACAGTCCTTGGTCACGATTTCTAAAATCAGCGGCAAATAAATCCTGGACTCTGTCTTTTAATTGTGTCTACTGCCGCTGATCTCAGTCTCCCTCAAGCCGCTGATCCACCGACAACAGAAATATAGGTAACGTATCGCAGTTATATAAAAAAACCATTTTATTAGGGAAAATATTGTATTAAATTCCCCTTTCTAGAAGCCGGGTATGTATGTATGTATGTATGTAATGTTAAGTCCATTTGATCATAACGAACGGTAGTCTCTCTTATTAAAGATACGGGATGGTTAAGTGATGCATAATTGCAAATATTGCTTTGATATTCAAGTGGAAGGAAGCAACACTTGAAAAGCTAGTCCTGAAAATTATTAAAATTCAACATGAACTGGTCACATTTCGTTCTTAAAGTCTTTTCTTAAGATATTTGAACTGATTAAGGTCGACTTATCATAATTTTATAGTCGCAGTGGCGTTAGTTGGTCTAAGCAAAACCGTACATTTAATGACACAAATCAACTTAACATACCTAAGCTGTCAGTCCGCACGGGTGTGATGACGTGTCTATGATGAGTCCAGCCTGGCGTATTTGAATCATTCTTTGTAGTGCCACGCTGTCTATTTTTTCCTTAAAAGTACATTCTCTTAGCTTTTCTATCATTATAAAGGAAATGGTATGAAGTACCATGTCCAGCCAACGATCCATCCGGACAAATTTCCTTGAGCATCCTCTCTACTTTCAATAAAGCTCTCCAACCAACTCTCTTTTCTCCATCTTACTGTGTGATGAGGATCTAAAGTTAGATGGACGATAGCTCAACTACCTCCTAGAGTGTCCCTACGTAAACCCTTTTTAGATTGGCCATCCACATCACTGGATAGATGAGCATCGATGAGCACAGGTGCTGTGATTTCTGACTTGGGAGCTGTTAACATTGTCAACTGCGCCACCTACACTTTCAGCGAAATTGTAAACCTTTTTTGCACACCATTTTAGCCATACCCAATCCACTCTTTATCTTTGCACTATTCATGTCTAATTGAGCATGAGATAATATCTTGCCGTGAGTGTGACCATCTGTACCACATAGCCCATGAACATTAACCACAAGAGTAGGTAGAACGCGACTAAACATAGCTTGGCTGATCTGGGGATATGTGGCCCTTTTTCTCTGCCGCTGATTCATCTAAGCTGACATGAGTATGACAGACGCAGGTAGCGCCCAGCAACTCTGATGATAAACAGTTATCAATAATCGGGTCGAAAGTGGCACCCCGATATTCATTCACATTTCCAGATTATACGCAATCTCCTTCTTTGTAAATAGGTGGAAACTAAATTTCTGATCACTGCCATCATCAGATCTCAATCTTGCCTTTCTTCCAAAGAAAGTGGGTCTGGACAAGCTGCGAGAAACAAGGCGGTCACTGAGATAGCAGTCATAAGTGCTAAAGGCCAGTTCAAAAGATATAGACTTAACCTTGACTAGGAATTATTTCAATTATGGTAAATTTGTCATTTTAGAACGCACCCCATGATATATTTTAGAACATTTCTATTTAAGAATACCAAATTGAAAAAAATCATATTCGCCTTTTAAAATAATCTAATCACTCGCTCTAGACATTAGATCAGCTATTTGATATATATAAATCTACTAGTTTTATTATCGATATTAAATGTTTACAGACCATTAGATCCTCCTCTGATAATCTCTTTTATGTGGTTTCTCTTTAAGAAGAATATTATTAGACATTATTCTATACTCTTAGTAACAAAATTCAGGTATAGAAATATGCCTTCGTCATCGCGAACCTCTTTTAGTGATCTATTTATATTTACATGACAATCGTATCTAGTTTATTTTAAAAATGATTTCTAAATATTGGAGATGTGAAATTAATACAATTAAAAAAGAGAACTATCTATAGAAATGTGTAATAATTCGATTCATGCTAGATCTATACTCACTACAAGGCGATATGTCACTTCCCAGATACTATATTTTGGGATAAAGGTAAGGTTTTGTCCAGACGAACTGTCAAGATGTCAGGAGCTCGCATTTTAATAAAAGTGGTAGGTGTGGTAGATGTGATTTGCCATTTCCCAATAAAAAAACGTAGATATATATTCTAGCCCTTTTAAAAACTTTACTACAATATCATTACTCTTACATTAATTTTACGAATTATAAGCCGAAAACCTAGCCAGTGAGGAAGGAAAACACAGATTTTCGTTGTTATCGCGAAAACTTATTACAGTTCAACTCAAGCTTTGTACAATGTAACACAATTCATATTAGTTCGCATAAACAATTAGGAGATAAAGGCTGTTCTCAATGATAATCGAAAGAAAATATAGAATAAATATTAATTTTGTCAAGAGAAAAATGTTTTATTATTTTTTATACTTATATTTTCGTATTGACGCAATTACTACGAGTTAATTATCTTAGGACTCATAAAATTTAATGATTCACCCATATTGTCCGAATAACTGAGCATGGTGAGTTATTTTTATGCCAAAACCATTTAATCAAGAGTCCGATGTTAGCACTAAATTAGCTATAGTTTCTAGGCCATTTACGAAAAGAGCACTTCTTGAAAGTTTGCGATAAATCCAATACAAATTATTACTGTCAATTTGAGCTGAATTCCATCGATTTAATGAACGAAAGTATCCTTGATGGGAAGTTAATAGCTGAAGCTCAAAGCATTAGAGTTTATTTTTTGTTTCGGAGTGAGCTATTCCCGCGGGTGGTCTCTAAGTCGCCCATCCACCTTCTCCACATACGAGTGCAAGCCACTCATGAAAATTGAAATTTAAGGGGATAAAAGCTATAATTGGTCTGGCGGTATTTTGACCTTCAATATTAATAATATAAAGCGGACTTGTAATGATATATAAAACCTTTTTCGAGTCAATAGAATGTCCTGGAGTAAGTGTACCTCTGTCTTGTCTCTCTCGGGGTCTGAGTTAACTGTAGCCTGGCGATATCCAGTGGGGAGAGATCTTAGCAGCAGAAACTTGACTTTCTAGAGTTACAGCGATATAGAATAGTTTCTTTTGCATCACACCTTCAACTCACGCGATAGGATTTTAATTAATTCCCTCAAAATCAGAACTTTTCGACCTCGAACCCAAACTAATTATGTCTAAATCCGTAAAGAGGACTCTTTCGTAATGATACAACTGGCCCTCGGTTTATGCAACCTGAAATAGTTAAATGCTGCCAATATTAACTAGGATAGGTTAAATGTTAAATGTACTAAAAGGTAGTTAGTAGTATCTTTAAAGAAAACTTCATAGAAGCAAACTGTCATGGAAACTCAGGTAATAAATGTAAATTTATGCCTACTTTAGATATTTATCCCTATTGTTTAAGTGCAACAGGCATAGAATTAAAATAAGAAAATATGATGTTTTATTAAATGTTCCATTTATATAGAGATTTTCAGCCAGCTACCGATGCATCGCTATGTGAAGCGTGTCTAAAATCTTTGGTATATGAAATCTCAGGCACTGTCCTATAACCGTTTTAACTGGTTTGATGCCAAATATCCACATCGTTAGTAATTGAAAGATATAATCAATAATAATTTAAGCGCACTGTTGTAGAAACAATTCGAGTTTATGCCCATCAGAAATCTTGATAGGTAAGCTTTATAACTCCCAGTTTCCCTCTTATAAGCTACAATTACTCAGACTGCTGGAAAGAGAAGGAAAAAGACTTGCATCTCAAACAACTGTTCACAATTAAGAAAATAAATTTATACGATATTGAATATGTGTTAAATGACTGAGCCTTCATCAGCTGTTTTGAATATTTAGGCGTGAGCGTAGAACTCTAATAATCAATTATCAGGAATAAGAGAGATTCACGTGCGTCCTTGCTCAAGTAATTCATTTAAACTCCGTTTGCACTCAGACACACATACATACACACTGACACACACTTGTCATCTACCTGTTCATATGCTTCCCTTCCATCTTCGCCTTCCCTCCCTCATCTCTCTCTCACTCTTTCGAGCCCTCATTGGGGTTTATTCAATACACTTTGGCTTACACAACTCTTTGTTTTCTACCTTTTGGGAACTGCTCTTTGCTGTCATTAGCTGCTAGCTGTAGTCTCAACCTCTAGAGTTTGATTCTAGTTCATTAGTTCCTACAATTTGATAACTCCTATAGTGATGACGATTCACTTCCTGTTACCTCAACAAGATAAAGCTGTCGAGTTTCCTCCCGGAGCGCCGTAAATTTTTAATAAGGCTTTTGTTAGTAGAAATGATAATTATTTTCCTCCATTCCCAACATTTCTTCTGTGAATAAAAATGTAATTTCTTTCTTTATTTCCCCACTGATAAAAGATACTTGATAATTATTCTAATTTGTTTAAGCCGATACCGATTGAGAGTGAGTTTCATTAATACACGTGTGTCGACTATAACATGTCTTGTGATCTGAGGTGGGTTATTAGTTTCTGTGTTAAGTTGCTGTATTACCGAGTTTTCTAGATTGTTGGCTCTGCGAGATTACTACCCGAACTCCTAGTTGGTTACGTTATGGCAGCTTTCCAATAGTAAAAAATTAAAAAGACAATGCACATGTAGAACTTCAGAAGCCCGTTATAGGAAGGAACTTCTAATGCTTGTCTTATGCTAAATGGAAGGAATGCTCTCTAATGCGAAATCTATGTTGCCGGCTTTCCTGTTGATCGTAACTAATTATTGTGGCTTTAAATTCGGTCGTTGATCACAAACTTGACTTGTAAGTTAATGCGTAAATTTAAGCTCCATTAGCACACTATCTTAGTTATACCCAATCTGCTGCTAAAGCCGATACTCCTCATATATTGCTCACGTATGATTGAGCATGCGATAATGCCTTCACATATGTGCGCCCCTTTGTGCCATGTAAATCAAATGTATTAACATTAATAAACACGAACATTAACCAAAATTGTGAGTTGTTTCTGATAGAACACAATAAAGCATAGCTTACCTAATCTGGGAATATTTAGTTCTTTTCATATGCGCTTGACATTTCGAAATCGATGAAAACAGGCAGATTGATGTCCAAGATACTGTCAGGATCAATTTGAAGGTATATTCGCGAAAATTTATGTTTTCCCAATGATTAACTGATATTCATCCACCTTTCAAATTTAGATAAGAATCGAAGAGATAATATTCCTTATTTTTGAACATTTTCACCTTACATTAATAATCTAGTCTCCCCTCACCCAAACTGTGGATCAGTTCGTTAGAAATATGGTTGTCACTGGGAGTTATGAAAGTTCCCCACATAGGCCTGAATCATGAACCATTTAACTCTTACATAAATTAGAAACTGGGCAATCAAAAATACCAGTTTTATGAAAATAAACCGAGTGGATTAAAATAATAAAAATCGCACTGGATACCGATTCAAATATGATATACTTTGGCACTGAGAGTGATTTAATGCTAGTGAGACTAGTTCAGAAATCTACAACGCAAAACAGAAAAAATTTGCAAAACTTTTGCTCTTCTAAGATTTACGGAATTCGTTTCTATAACTTGGGAAGGAGACAGAGAAAGAACCAGAATATTTTGTTTTAGAAGAGAGCGGAGCCCCATGATTAGTAAATGTAAAAAGAGGCCTGATAGGAAGGCGAAACTATGTTTTTCCATGCACCAGAGGTACAATATTGATTCCTTTACGTCGACGTGTCATTCCCCCGTCATAGCCATGGGAAGTAAAGACCAGTGATTGGTTCATTCTTCTTCAACCAGTCACAATCTGGACAATTCAGAGTGTATAAATAGATTATGAATTATATTAATAAGTGTCTAGTCACAGGATTAGTCTTGACTGGTTAAATTTCTGTCATCTTCCTCTCTGGGGTTTGAGCAATTGTACCATACATTATAACACTGGTAAGGTAAGTTTCAAAGTCGCAACAAATTCCTACTGAGACTTGAACACATGTTCAAACGCACATATTGACTCAGATCTGCTCTGTCTTGTCACGTGAAGAGTTTTTATGGTAGCCCAACATACGAGCAGAGGACACTAGACAGATAACTCAAAAACGAAGTATCATAATATAACTAGCGCACTCTTAGTGCATACCACCGTTCCTGCTCCTTCATTTATTCAGTTCTAATATGCGGGGTAGTTGAAAGTAAATCCTTACTTTTAAATACAAATGATTTAAGTATTAATCCGTTCTTTACAAAAAACATTAACAAGCATAACTTGAAATTTTATCTGATCATCGATTTGTATTTATGCATTCGCTTACAGTTTATCAAACAGTTTTTATACAGTTTTATAGAGATGCTGTGGCCTTGAGTTTTGCATAACTGTTTTTGACAGTGATTTTATCGATCTTCTGTAATGATCTTTCACTCGAAATGACTGCTTTTGAACTTTGAAAATAACTTTAGTAATTTTGAAAATCTTTGAACATTCAAGAGTCTGCAAACTTTTAATGGGAGCCATTTTCAATCACACTGCTTATCTCTTAACTTCTGGTCATCTGAAACTTGGGATATACGGCTAACTATACATTAATCCATCGAATGAGTTGTGATTTTGAAAATAGATTTAGCATAGAATGACAGAACTCCATCATTTTAAATTACTATTGTAACACCATAAATGGATATTATTTTTTTGTATGATTTAAAACTTTTAGAGTTAAAGTATCTATAGTGGTCATAATTCTCAGTTTTCAGTTTTCGGTGAATTGGATATATTATTTCCAGTCAACTTTCAGACTTGATTAACTCCGTGTGTTTAGATTTTCTCATATCTAACCATCTGAGAACGGAATATTGCAAAGAGAAGACTCTCTAGTTCAAGATTTTACGTTGTCTACTAACTGTAAATTTACAGATCATTAGATAGAAATCAATAGGTTAGATGAGGTATTGTGCACTTACCATTAAAATTAATTCAGCCCATCACCGACCACAGAATTTTCCAAACATCGCAACTTTGCAATTATTTATTTACCCAATCTCTACTCATAGGAACATTTTATTTGCGCATGATGATGACGATCTGTGTGTATATATTTACACTCTTAAGAATTTCAATCCACAAATTAACTTTGGTTTTAAATAACCACATGGTTTGCAACTCTTCAATCTTGCCTTTTTAGGAGCATAACACTGTTCAATAAAACATGCTTTATTAAGTTAATCATGATTAATATTTATTTATCTACTTATTTGGATGTTTTTATGGTAACTTTTAAATTATATATTTCAAATTATTGACTATTTTATTAGCGACTCAAAGCATTTTACAAATTACATTTTAATAATAATTACATTTTAATAATTTGTTCAACGAATCAATCGAAAATATTTGTTAAAATATATTAATTTCACAACAATTATATATCTTTTCTATTTTTTTTACTGCGCGCAGATTTCTTTGATAAAACAGTGTTTTCAAGTACGAGAGAGGAAAATAACAACCTATCAAACCGAGTTTCGATGAAATAAAATTGACTAATGGAGAACCACACAGGACGCTATGTGATTGGATTGGAAAAAGTTGAACAAATTCCTGAAAATGGAGGCCATCCAGCCACAATTCGTCTAACCTTTTATTTGGAAATACCCGATGCGAAGAATCCTCAAGATGAGAAGTGGGAACTTCGGTTTTGCTGTAACCTCCATGAAAATCCAGAATCTATTGATTTGGTGAGTTGGCGTTTGTCTCATGTCATTTCCGCCTCTCTGAGGAGCCGTTTCTTGTGCCATGCCATCATGCGCTACTTAATATTAATAAAGTAGACTGTGGTTCATTTTAGAGACAAAGTGGTATCGAAGAGATAAACAGTGAAGTGAACTTTGCAATTCAAGGTGCTGTCACAAAGATTCTGCTTGCTATGCAAGGAGATTTAAATTCAATTCCGGTTGGACATGACTACACCTTCTATCCGGAAATATCTTTTGAGCTGACCAAAGCTTCTTTTAGATCAAAACAACCCGAAACGCCACAGAAAAATAGATTTATTACTGGTGCTAGATTCCGGACGGCTTCTGTAGGTACTGTAAATAGTGTCGAAAGAGTAAAAGAACCCCAACCCGAACAAATGTCTTTTATCACCTTGAAAGCTCCATTTCATGTTCACCCAATACTGGGACAAATCAATCACATGTTGAGTAAACCTGGGGAGACTGTCCCCTTTCTTGTATTACCTGGCAACGTCGAGCGTCCAGTTATTGAACTTCCACACTTAATCTCTGATATGGTCCTTCAAAATATCGATAATGTAGTTGGTGCTCTACAATGTACGAACTACGCACAACCCCAGGACGTGCATTATTATAGTTTACCGTCAAAAATTGTTAGCTCAAATACACCAGAAGTTTCAGGGATAGTGTATCATTCTTCGGCTCCCAATACAGTCAATAGACAATCTGGCTCTAATCTAATTGGCAATAAATCTCAGATCTATTCTTCTGGGACAAATTCTGTTGGTTCACTGTCAATAATCTCGCAAGATTTTACTGCTATTGAATATTCATCGGCTCCTATGCCTTCGACACCAATAACGCTTATCAACAAGAATCTTCAGGATATCCAAAAAAGATTTGTTCTAGTAAGATTACTTGAATTTTGACCTTCTGTTGACTTTTAACTAGAATAGTGATATTGAAGCTATTTTCAATGATCATGGAAGAATACCCCCAATACAAGGAAATTCAATACCCCCCACTTCTATACCAGTGACACCAACAGTACAAAGGGGATCTGCAAATATCCCGAGATCTTTTAGTCCCTCATCTCAGCCACAGCTTGGAAATATGGAGCATTTTCAATTCAGCTCGATGAAACCTCCAATCTACGCTAGAAGTAAGACGATGTCTCCTTCTAGACATAACTGCGTCACATTCTCCGATCAAATTCAAACTCATCCTATCCCACAAGCATATAATATGGTAGGCGCATACATTTTAAATATGCATATAACTTAAATATCTATAGTCTGAACCTCTTAAGTTAAATCAGCCTGCCAGCATCTCGTCTGGTCATCAACCACGTCATACACGTGCAGCATCTACTCATTTTGATTTCAGTAGCAAGGGAGTAAATCTTGCCATGGGTTGCGAGGCACCAGTAACGCTCAACCCTGTAAGTCCACTTTCAAATTTAGCATAAATTTCCAATCATAAAATATTAAATCAACTGTCTTTATTGATAGATGACTTTTGATCCAATGCAGTCGGTCATTATCAAACCAGAGATGACAATGATGACTTCCCCAAATCCACAAATGATTGAGATTCCAACCAATTATTGTGTACTGGCAAGCCCCCAGCAGACACCAAAGAAATGTATTAGTTGCCCTTCGATTCCGTCAGATGTTCAAGTTTCACCAATACAACACCAACCATCTTTTCCAGCTTCTAATATTGACCCGGTCACACCAAATGTTGTAAGGGTAAGTGAAACAGTTGACGTATATTTAATGGGGGGAAGAGTCAGATATGGAAAGTAAAATGATACAACGAAAACCCACTAAAGAAAATAGAAAGGTTTCAGGTTCATTCTAATTCTGGATTCGTCGGAAACTTAGTAGCATCCCATTTCTACATAAATTTTCGTATGATTTTGCGATCATTTTAGTTTCCGAAACGTCATTTAGCAGCCATCTAAGGGGTACGAGAGTTTAACAGACTAGGGGCACACGATTTCCCCTTTATTAAGCAAGAGTCAATAATACAGAGAGTTGGCACACTTAGACTGCTCTTAATTGGAGTCGATATTTAATAATACTCAGTCTGACACTTTAATTAAATTCAAAACCAAAAGTTACTAATTTTCACTCAATTTCACTTTTTAGAATCCCCACGCAGCTGTGTTGAAAGCGCGGTCTAAATAGGATTTATGAAAGAAAATATTATAGACAAGACAGGAAAGAATGAAAGACCAAAAGAAAGATAAAATGAGGGACGGGAAACATTAAAGCATCCAAGAAGGAGAGAGATAGAAAACGATCGTTTTTTCAGTCTAAGGCAGCAGGAGACTGTTGTTGAGTATATATCAGATTCTTGTTTCTTATTAGTGCTCTGTGAGTCCTAGTTGATATGCGTGTTGGCAAGTAACATCCTATTACCTGCCGATTTTGTTGGTTTAGGCTGCTTTCAATTCCTCCGTAGAGACGCGCATAGTGGTTTACACTGTCTTACCTAACTCTTAATGCGCATAACAAAAGTTATGATCTATACGTTAGTTAGGATTTAGTAGCAATCTAGTTAGTATAATATCTCAACCGCGAAGACATATCCATAGACTTAGTCATCAGTCCAATAAATTTTGAGATTTCTGTCACATCAAATCTAAAAAAAAAAATCGCGAATTAAATTGGAAAAAAATAGGGATGTAATAGAGCATAATGATGGATTTTGAACGACTCTACTTATATCATTTTGTTCACAGATATCGTGTTGCTAAGTGGATATTTACTGTTAAGGCTGCAGTTCAAGGCACTTCAAGAGAGTTTGAACAAAATGCTCTACCATTTTCCACAATCAACCGAATTGCTGTAGTTGCGTCTGCTCCTGCTAGTGAGAACAAGAAAGTTCCAACAAAATTTACGGTAAGTTGGGCGCAAGCAAGTGATTTGTATGCAATTAAGTTTAATTAATAGTGTAGGAGCTTTATTTGATTTATGCAACGCAGAAGTAGAATATGTTATAAAAATTCAAATGGAAGAAATGCAGGCATTTATCTGTATATAATTTAATGAAGGCTTAACCGTATCACTCCCTAATCGGCTACTTTAATTAAGAAAGAGTAATTGATGGAATATATAAACATGTTAAGACGTATATTAACATCACGATCATATAAATTAAAACATATTTCGATCAAACCAATACAGAAATCAAACAACACTGCAGTAAAGTAATAGATTCCTAGACAGAAAATTACGCGAATTTCACACTATCAGGTATTGTAGGTAATAATATATAAATACTGTCTTTCATGAAGCGATGGGTAAGTGTTACTCTATAAATCTAGCTTAGTAATGCTGAATTAATCGAATCTTATTGAATTGATAGAGTTTAGTGAAATTACTCAAAATTATGGTGACTTTCCGAAAGCAATAATAAATCAAAAACTTAATCAAGATCCAGTTGCAACTTAGCATTTGATAAAAATTCGGATTCATTATCTTTATATACTAACTAAAATGAGATAAAACCTTATTGGACTAGAACTACGCATATTATGGCTAAATGAACATTCTATTCACTGTAATTAAGATATAAATGTCATCCTGTTTTAAACCAGTCCCTATCGAAAAAATTCATTATTCAAGTGATTTTTTAAATTTCAGGTAACACCAGCAAAAGAGTATTGAATTCAATTCGACATATCTTCAGAATCTTTATCTCAACATGTCAATAGCAATTCCGTTTGGATTGTATCCTCAAAATAAAAAAAACTTGAATCATCACCGATAACCATAATTCAGTCTGCTACGTAGATTGATCATTCCGATAAAAATGCTCTGACATTTGCCTCGAATTTCTCGCTTTCTGATTTTTGTAAAAATTTAATTAATTTCCGGATTGTGAAAAATTGTCCTAATTTTACAATTTTAATATATATCAATGAATTCATCACAAATTTCGTTTTCAAAAACTCCTTTCAATAATACTGAAAAATTTGATATCTAAAAAATGAAATTTTCTGAGGAAGCGGGTTGCAATATTAAACAAAGCAAGATTGAATGTTTTCACAAAAACAGAAACTCACGAATAAATTATCAATGATATTTCTAATGAAGTGACTTGATGATTTGGCACTAATAATACAGAATAATTTATCGTTCCCCATTGCGAAATACAATCCACACTCAAGTGAAATAAAGAATTCTATTCCAATGGAATTGATATTTATAGCACATTTAGGTTTTATTTTATAGATAAATACCAAATGATTCATAAATTTTCTAAAAATATAAATATATGTCAACGTTTTTAATGGTAATGCATACTCGAGCAAAGTAGTCTGCCAGATAATGGTACTTCAGCGTTTGCATCACTATTCAATTTTAATTAATTTAAACTAGGTATAAAAGTATTTGAATGATCCTCAATTAATTTATTTTAATTTAAAAAATTTAATTTCAACTACCGCGACGATTATGTATATTCAAGGCTAAATTCGTTTAAAGCAGCTAGAATAACAAGCTTGCAAGTATGCTCCCTTTCGAAAAATGCGACTATCTGGGTTGCTCAAGGCTCTGGGCGTTGTTTTACTAGTTATTTTTGTATCTTACTCAATTTATTGGATATTTTGGCCGAAAGATGTGGTCACTATATATGTGATAACACCAACATATTATCGCATTACTCAAAAACCCGAACTGGTTCGCCTATGTACAGTATTTTCACTTATTCGTAACCTACATTGGATAGTAATTGAGGACTCCATTAATAAAACAGAGTAAACCTAGTATATTTAAAATATATTTACTGCTTATTTTTTAAGCAAATGTGTATTTAATTTTTAGTTTAGTAACGGACTTTTTGGATAATTGCAATGTTCCATCAACCCATTTGAACATACCTTCTCCCAAGGACAAGAAATATCCTATTAGGGGCAGTAATCAACGAAATTCTGGCTTACAATGGATAAGAGAAAATCTCAAACTAGGGAAACATCACGGAGTTGTTTATTTTGCCGATGATGACAACACCTATGATCCACGAATATTTGAAGAAGTGAGTATTCTTTTGTAAAGTTAATTCCTTGAATATTTGTTGGTGACTTATTCATCGTGAATTTGGAACAATAAGTGTTTTTACAATGTAATAAGCTGAAGGAGATATTTGCTGATGCGATGTATGTGTTTTGGATCGATATCCTGTTTCCGGAGAAAATCGACGTTTACGGGTATTCTCTTGACTAATTTTATTCAATATGGCTAATAACATCCTTTACGAATGAGCTTATATTTAGGGTTAGCATCTGGGTTACGAGTTGAAAGGCATAACATTTCATGTCACATTTGTAATTTCAATTTATTTTGGTTATGGTTCATTTGAATTTATACCGACTACAAAAATTGTCTGATGTTGGCTTTATGACACATTTAATTTGTATTTTTATTATTAGTATTATTTTGCTGGGGAATATTATTAATTGTGAATTAAAATGGTCAATTTAAAACGAATCTAACTTGAAGTATTCAAATTTTTATTGATTGATAATGCCATAATTAATGAATTTATTGGAATATTACCTTTTTTAATCCAATATTATTTCATTAATATCGCCTACTGTGGATATCATTAATATAAAATAGAGAAAGGCAACAATTAATACATGCCACAAAGAAATTGAAAATTTTTAATGAAAAATCCGTTTTCCAAAAAGGTGGTGTTCACACAAAGGTCAACATTTTACCTAAATCCGATCACAATTTCACTCATTCGCTCATTTGTTATGTCGTTTTTTACCTCTTGATCGAATAAGTGTTACAAAAACCTGTTTTTATTTTATAAAAGAATTTAAGTGGCTATAATTAAAGGAATAATTTAATACTCACGACATTTAACAGAATAGTTTGTCAAGTGATACAGCACTTTTTTCGCTGCTGTACCAATTTCCCTTCGACTTTCATAATTTTTTATTTCGATATGTAGTATTAACAATACTACATAAAAGACGACAGTACATACATTATTTGTTTCAGGCGATTCCCTGGTATCTTAGTAAGTTTCTCGGAAAATGAAAAGAATATCTTAATATTTCATGCTTGACATTTTGGGAAATTACTGGGTGGTGTCAAAATTATGGGCGTGGATAAGTAAAATTTATCCACTATTAAACATACCCGTAAAATATTTTCTGATGTCCTACAAGTAAAGTAAAAGCAACTTTTACGTTTTCGTTGATTGCAATTATTGATTTTTTCTATTTTATACCTCTTCCATTTCCTTCTGCATTTAACTCATCGCTCAGCCTTTAAGCAGTTCATAAATACGTACTTCTTTTACTTACCTGGGCTGCACTTTGTTAGTTAGTTAGTCACTTGCTCTACTTACTAATCTCAAGGATACTGACTCTTTGTTTTCATCCATCCATATTTTTGGATATAACTAACTAGTGCTAATTAGTGGATATGCATCGTTGAGCACCACAACTTCTGACTTGACAGACGCACACATGGATTGTTGATCTGTCGTTAGATTGTTTGATATATCATATACCACTAATTACTTGATATAACTGATACGACTACCAGAAAGTATCTTCAAGTAGAAATGCCATAAAGTGATTCGTCAATAGTCTGAATTTGGTGGATGCATATCAACGGAAATCTGATAATGTTATCCAGATTATTTACCATTAACTTCAACCCGAAATGAGATCGTCTAATCATGTAATTAAATCCCACTTTCAGATGCGAACTCTTCGGTTAGGAGCCACTTGGCCAGTGGGTGTCGTCGGAGGAAGTAGTTGGGAGGGTTGTGTCTGTGCCCCAGATGATCCCAATCGCATAATTGGTTTTTGGGCAGGATATAAGCCCTGGCGGAGTTTTCCTATCGACATGGCAGCATTTGCTATCAACCTGGATCTTCTCTTCATACATCCCAACGCTTCGTTTGACTACAAACATGTGGAACAACAAGAGGGTACAATTCTCTCTCAAGTTGGATTCAAAACAGCTCATGAGCTAGAACCAAGAGCAAACGGCNGCTCAAAAGTGAGCAATTTGTTAAAAATATTCAGTTTTAGGGCTTAGTGTTACTTCGACTTGAATGTTGCGGATTTCATCAAAGAACAATTTTTATTAGAGAAGATTTAAATACTGATTAGATATGCTCCAATAGTTTTTAATTGCTCTCATTCTCAGCACTTTAAAGACTTTATTAAAATGTTCATATGAAGTAGAGAGGAAAATTTGAAGGTTTCCGTCTGAATGGTCGACATTTCTTAGGATCCCGAACTGCATCTTTGTCATTTATGGCCTTCCTTTCTTCTGAGGTCAGAACGGTCTTATTATCAAAGGCTGCTTTATGACCGAAGGATTGCATTCGTTTGCATTTTTTACCTCCTGAAAAGTGGGTAGTAGTGTTATTTATCGTCCAAAATATAGACCATGTTAAATTTAATTTATGGTGGTAGGTCGAACTAAACCCTTGGAATTAAAGGCATTTATAACTCAAGTCGAATAATCGATTTCATTTGCGATTTAGTAATCTTTCAAAAATCTATATTTAACTTATACAGATTTCAATCGAAACAAATTCAAAATTCGTTTATACTTACGAGTCGCACACTTATATAAAGTGATAAGAATAATTATAACCTAGCAGTTAATGATAGTCTTAATTAAAGGTGTTACTTAAGAAACGAACATGTTGGACAGGGAGATGTTTAGCTTTCAACACTAAATTTGCTGGAGGACAAGAAGAATAGAAACTTTAGGCCCTTATGATAGCGTTAAGCGCGGTTGGAGCTTAGAGTTGAATTGATGTTCTACTGAATATCAATTTTCGGGAACCCTGCTCAGATCACATTAGTGTTTTTTAATTCACCTTTTTCGCGAGCCATTTATAATTCGCATAATAATTGAAAAAGTCCTTCAGGTATTAAATGAAGATATGTATTCCATCTCCTTAGCTGTGGAAAAAGCTAAACACCATATCTAGCTGTGAATGTCTATATTCATGGCTTAGAACCTGTGCTATAATTAATAAGTCTTCAATAGCAGTTTCATAAATTAACTTAGTCTGCACAATATGATTGTAGAAATAAATCTCACCTGAATGACTATGAGAATTACGATCAAATTCTCAAATTAAATCAGTTTGAAGCGATTTAATTACTACTTTCTCAAGGGAATTATAGCGCATTGAAATGTGTCTATCTGCGTCAAATTCTGTTGTTTGGTCCTATAGAGTTGCTAAGAGCACCCCATTTATAAAAGTTAACTATATTTTGTTGTAAAAATTTTCTTTCAATCATCTCATTTTTGACAAGATTTATGAGTTTGAACCCATTGTTGGACGTGGGGGTACATCTTTCATTTACTAAAAGTTCCTCGGGGATGGGATATTTAGCGCTTTAAAATATAATTTGATTAGATTTGTTCGAGACGGTTTTATTAATACTCACCTTTAACCCATCATGTAATTTAATTGAATACATTGTCACTATCATGCGTGACAGTTAAACATATTCACAAATTCTAATTATAGAACTCACAAAATATCAGATGATCCCTTTGGGAATGAGATGGGGGTCAAAATGGAGTAATTGGGAACTCAAGATTTCCAGAATCTCACTTTATTTAGTTTGGTTTAGTTTAATTAGTTAGTGCTCTCTCATAACGAGTATAATTCACTTTCAAATATCCGAGTGTAAAAAAGAAATCTCCATGACTTCGCATTTGATTATCTGGATGAGTTGATGTCCGGGATATTCAGTGCCTATTGACCATTTGATTAAATAAATAGTTGGTCAAGCAACTGTGATCCGTTTGCATCTTCTTGCAGCCATGAGTGTATGGATGAGACTGGCGAAGACATACTAAATACAATAATAAAAATAATATTAATAATAATTTTGAATTATTTATTCATGTGGATAATCGAAATAAATAAGTAAATAAATAAAATGTCGGATACAGCAGGCGTGTAATGAAAAATTTGCCATTCAGTTAAACTAATTTTTTACGCTGCCGAATGTATACTTCATAAAATTGCTCCACATTTAAGGCTACTCAACGAACTGATGAGAAAATTTTCCCATGAAACAAACGTCAAAGTTTGGGGATGGAAAAATGTCAAATAGGAGAAATGGCAACCACAAAATCTTGTAGAGCTATTTTTGCAATGTACTTGAACTTGAAAGATGTGCATCCAATGGTCCAATTCGAATAACCGATAAGATCTTTAAATAAATGGACATAGTATTTATGAGAGAACTTGTTTTTAACCGAATAATAATGAAGGAGACTCAAATTTACTAACAAATTTAGGCTTTTCCATACTATACTTTTAAAAGTTTTCCCTATCTTTAAATTTTGTTGGCAGCATTCTCTAAATTTAAATGCCTAATTTCGGAGTGAAAGGTTGATATCTACCTTAATGTCATCATTAGTTCTAGATACTCGAAGCACTGTCAATGTAACTTCCGTGTTTTGGTAAAAGACGCACGTTCATTAAGTCACCCAGAAATTAAATAAGGCATAGATTGACTATGTCTAAGATAAACAATGAACAAGATGTTGAATTAATTTGTTTACAAAACAGCCAAATCTTTCATAATTCGAGACTAATAATAAGCTATTAATTAGTTTGGCAAACTAGCAAAAGGAAAATACGTTTCCTAATAGAAATACATACTACGTAGAAATCAAGTTCTGAAAGGTGATTTAGTCCACCCTCTTCGAAGCAGGTAGCAATTTGATGTATTTTGGTCATGATCTTCCGGGATTACTCCTCAGCCTAATTACTATCATTAAATTGCGTAAAAAAGCACAAAGCTAAGGCGGACCTAGTTTACGTCATTAAGTGATGTGTTTATTTGGCTTCTAAAATGCTTCAAAGAGATCGGAATAGTAGATCAAAGTCAATTACCACACACGCTTAAGTCACACGTAGTGTGCAAATTTACGTCATTATTCATGGTGTGAGATTCAGATTGATACTCACGGAGCCTCTTTTAAATCCACGTAAGCTCCTATCATCCTGCTAATTTCTTCCGTATTTACTGACAAAATGAGCTAGCAACAAACCACAGCTTATGCCGACTAATCTTTCATAAATCCAAAGATGGAAGTGACACCACAGGTTGATATTTTGAAATCGGTAAAACTGTCTTGTAAAACGCAGGGTTATGAGAATTCAGATAAATACTAAAACTCTGCTATTGAGAAACAATATCTGCAACTCCTAAGCAATCTCTATTACTAAGCTTTAACAAAAAGGAATATTTTCAAACGTTCTATCCTTGAAGACCCTATGGACTTAAGCACCTTGGATTAAGCGTAAATGATTAGTTTCAGTACCAAGATCCCCATATTTCACAATCCACTTCCCTTTCCACAGAAAATATAATATTGAAATCCAATATCTCCTGCCAAGATTGTGCCCTTAATTTGATTCACTTAAGAGATCGGCGGCGCTGTGGTCATCATATAAGTTTACCAAATCAGGAGTCACAAGATCGATACTCGTCAGTGCAAATCAGTAATGGGATTAAATCTGGTTAACAATTAGGATCATAAAATCCAAATTTCTCATCCTAACACCAACAAAGTTATGTATTAACAGCACTTCTCCTAAGACGCTTGAGTTCTTTTTTAATGCTTCATTTTACTTGAAATGTTCAAATACCTCTAAATTTTATAACTTCTTTTGGGCGTGAACGCATCTCAGTGTCGATCACGTTCTTCCTAAAATGTCAAAAAATAGACTAGAATACAGTAGTTAGGACAGCAGACAGCTTTTCATAAAACAACATGGAATGTTCACAGAATTGACTGAGGGCAGTAATAATCAAAGATATTTCTAGAATAGATGATATTTTAGCAATTTTCTGAAAAAACTGAGGTGCTAATTTACTGATTTCTAGGCAAAAATACAAAATTTTTATCTAGATCAAACATCTAAACACGGAAAATACTGAAATTGTCCAAAAGAACATTGATTATGAATGCACTTGAAATTGGTCAACTACATGCCCAAATTACAGGATGCGAAAGGTATCTGAGGTCACTTAAACTAATCTGATAATAATTAATGTAATTTCTATATCTGAAGTTCTCATGGAAGACACTACTATAACTAATGAACCAAAAAGACACCGTGTCAATGCCTATAAAGTCGAAACACAGCAATTTAGAAATTGTAAAATTTCTATAAGTCGCTAGATCTTTCGTTTGAAAAGTTAGAAAAGAGCTGCTGAATGGAAACAGTGGAGACGAATTGGCTGCCACGAGGAATAGAAAAGGGTATTGTGAACGCTCTGTTGACTGACGGACTCACCCACTCACTCACCCATCCATTCACTCAGAGCACCTGAGTTTGTGAGAAAAGTGCATGGCATGGCATGACATGGTGGACGAAAACCAAGAGAAGTCAATGCGCGACACCTTGCTAAACATCTCCAATTGTCTGAAGAAGCAACAATATGTGAGGAATACTATTCATCAAGGCCTCGTACGGATACAAACCTCGTACGTTCTTAGGCGAAGTCGTCAGTTGATGTGGCCAAAAACAATACAAACGATTTGCGTAACGCGTGTGAAAGGACTTCTAAAGAAATTAAAGCACCCAGAGGACGAGGAGTGTGCCTGGATTTCCTTCGACGAGAAAACTTCCACCAGGAGGATAAGGTGAATCGAAGAAATGATAGGTGGTTGGCTGTGTGGGGGTAGACCTCACTGCAGTTCCAACTGTTGTGTATGCGCACTAAGTTTCCAGCAATAGTGATGGATTTTGATGTTGTGAAAGGCAGTGAGAGTGGAGGGGCTCATCATGATTCCTTCATTGTTTCCACAGGGCCTTAGAGTCAATGCAAATGCAGATGTAGATGTCTATGCGGAGACTCCTCACACCACTGTTGTTAAGCCGCCTTGGATAGACAGCGTAGCTAATGGTGGAAGACCTCCGTATTTCTTCCAACAAGATTCGGCTCCATCTTAATTAAAACTCTCAAAAGACAGAATTGGATGACGGAGAATTTAAATCATCATGTCACACAAAACTTATGCCCCCTTCTCCCCCTCCTAACTCATCAGACCTTACTCCTTTGCATTATAACGTGTGGGGCGGCTTGGGGTGGGGCGTGATTGAAAGGGAAGTTAACAAGCATGTCCAGTACACCAAATCCTCGTCTCTGATAGAGGGAATAGGTCGAGCGATAGAGAACATCAGTAAAGACCACTTGATGTGATGAGAGCTTGCAGTCAGTCGCTTTCAGACTCTAATTGGGTGGGTGATAGAAGAGAGGGAGGATATATAGAATAAAACCTAGGTTAATAGGTATTATGTTTATTTGTTTTGTTAAGAGAAATTGTAAGTTTTAACCATCAGCAATTTCATTTTCTGTTTTCCTGAAAGTGTCCTCAGATGTCCTCAGATACCCTACACACCCTATATACCCGTTGTGTGCATTGTAATTTAATTTGGTTCATTTGGTGCAGGAAATATTTTCCATCCCTTTCTTAAATAATATTTGTCGATCTCTGTCCTTTCAAATCGCCGAAACGTATGATGATAACTATTCTCTTAGACAAACATAATTAATGTAGATTTCATTCAGGTATTTGATGCCACGATTTAAACAAAACATCTACAGGACCACAAGCTGTTTGTGAAATTAACATTTTATCAGTTTAGGGTTTCATATTCGTTTTCATTTTAGTTCACCTTTGGCTTGACTCAATGTCCATTTTATTTACCTAAATGAATTGAAATTCCGTCTTTTATTTTCTAGATCTTAGTATGGCACACAAAAACAAGCGTTCCTGCAATACCCAGGCAGAGAGAACTTCAACCTCATATCAATGATTTCTTCTAGTTGCTTCCGACGTTTTTCTTCCTTTTCCCCTTCTTCTTTCCTTCTGTACATTGACACAACCGCAAAATAACGATGCTTATTATTTCTAGCAGTGTGAACAGTTTGTACATATTCATGGTTCCCGTTTTTGGGATCACTGGTGTCAGGAAGGGACAAGGTGATCATTTAAAGTCAACATTCGTCACTTTTTTGCTCATCTATAACAGTCGATCGGATATGTGGATAAAATAAATTACTTGCCTTGATAAATTGAATTATTGATTTTAAAATCGGGAAATGGTTCCGAACTACTTTCAAAAGATTTTATGTCAAGTTCATTTGATCTTGAGAAGAGGAATCATGAATAATTTTTCCCTAAGATACTATTTAAATAGGGAGTCGTAAACCTCACAATATAAAATATATCGGTAGGGGGAATATTTAAATTTGATGATTTCGGTCATTAAAAAGAAAGATTTTTCTGCAATCAGAGGTATGAGTGGTGTCTATTCGACTTCTGTGAATTAGAATACGGTATCTAAGGTTATAAAGGTCAGCTGGGACTTTGCTTTAGTGGATTGTGGTGTCAGTTGTATTGGATGTTGCTTTTCAAGAACAAAGACTTGC
>CAADRB010000106.1:221846-239024 GCA_900708905.1 Hymenolepis diminuta
TTTTTAATAAGTTCTGGTGAAAATATACCGTTAAAATATTGACGAATTCTTTGGATTCAGTCAATTTCATTTTACATTGGGCTTTCCACCTTGCCCCATTTTATAATATTTTATTGCGATCCGTTTGTTTAAATTACCTGTACCGAATAGCTATAACACACTTGTATGAATGCTGATATCAAATGCCAAAAAATACAATTTGACATTGATATCTCATTATATTCTACATCTTTCTGTCAAATTCTATTTTTAGAATGCCTGCATATACATATACTCGTTTTTAATACATACAAGGAGTCCAGATATCAATGGAAAAAATTTTTAATAAAGCCTTATTTTGCATTACTGAATTAATTGCAAACACATTATAATTCACACGATTTAAAGTATTGTTATTCATAGAGAACACAGTGCAAATCTCCACAACTAGTTAAATTCCTGGTAAAGTTAAAGCTATGAGATTCTGTTAGTTCATTTCAGACTTCGCCACATTCTCGTTACCGCGCAGATATTTTGCCTTATAAGTTAAGAACCTAGTGGCTGTCATCTTCCTATGGATTTATAAAAAATTGATATTAAGTACATTCGGACAGTTCAATTAACCCTACCAATTACACCAGTAAGTGGGCATTTCGAGTTCAAGGCTCTCTTTAAACTCCAATCTGGCAAAAAGTGCTTCCCCTACCAATAAGTAAATATTGCGGTTTGCAGAGGGTGTATTAAACAGTATGATATACTGAGAACGTGTACGTTAACTTCTGAGTGCTTAGAACATTTCGAGTAATGCTGCTTATTACTCAAATTCTGTGAATGTCGAAATCTTTCACTAGAAGACAAGAGTTTTGATGCAATAAAACAATTGGAAAATGAAAATCAGAAGAAATGTTATCTGATTTTATTCGTTATTTTAAAGCACCATCATTTATATCCAGAACAAGGCAAATGATCTAAAACTTTTTTCGTGAAAGAGCATATGAACGCAAAGAAATAAAAGAATCCGACAAACATTAGGAAAAGGTAGGAGAAAAAAGTTTTACAAAATTGGATGCCCTCACTTTTATGCATTAGTTTTACAGATCATCCACTCTCTTCATTCTCCGCGTTCATAACTCAATATTTTTTCTGTTTTCAGTTCCTACCTTTTAATTACAGGGTGTGTAGAGTGTTCTCAGGTGTCCTACGCACTTTCAGATAAACGGAAAATAAAACTAATAACGGTTGAAACTTACAATTTCTCGTAACAAAAAATAAACATAATACCTCTTAATATGAGTTTTATTCTAAATATCCTCCTTCGGCTTCCATCACACATTCCATTTGAGTTCGAAAGCGACTGACTGCAAGCTCTCATCAGATCAAATGGTCTTTATTGATGTCCCCCATTACTCAGGCTCTATTGCTTTTGCTTCCATCAGAGAGAAGGATTTGGTGTCATGGGGATGCTTATTAACTTTCTTTTCAACCACGCCCCACCCCACGCCGCTCCACACGTTATAATTCGAAGGAATGAGGCATGGCTGAAAAGAAAGTTAACAGGTAATTTCCAAAACACCAAATCCTCTTCTCTGATGGAAGCAAAAGCAATAGAGCCTGAGTAATGGGGGACATCAGTAAAGACCATTTGATCTGATGAGAGCTTGCAGTCAGTCGCTTTCGAACTCAAATGGAATGTGTGATAGAAGCCGAAGGAGGATATTTAGAACAAAACTCATATTAAGAGTTATTGCGTTTATTTGTTTTGTTTCGAGAAATTGTCTTAGTCATTAGCAGTTTTATTTTCTGTTTTTCTGAAAGTGCGTAAGGCATCTGAAAGCATCTTAAGCAACATGCACTATATTGCCAAACATTAATACAGAATTTACGGATGAAAAACTTTCCTGCATCAGTCAAATTTTGCAATATATTTATATATCTTTACTTAAAACTTGAACGCTGAAATGTCTGTACTTTACTGAAAATAAATAATTGTCTGTTATGAGCATTCTGCTACTACGTTCTTTGTATACTTCTCGGACCAACTTGGAAAAATGTCTTTAACAACTATTGGAGAAAAAATTAATGACAACTGTTCCCCATCACCATTGCCAAATAACCACCGTGGTTTTAGTGACATTTTCTTCTCCTTTATTCATTAATAGCAACTACTCATGCACAGAGTTAAATTTGCAGAACGGATTGACTATTCGGTCAGCAATAATGAATCGGTGGTGCTTTTATTCCATTCGCCTCACAAAATAAAATAAAATACATTTTGTTAAGAAAGTTATTAATAATCGACCTTGCTTCCGAAGGTGTACCGAAGTCACTTTTGTTGGAAATAACTCTCTACCCCTTCTGTAGTTGACCAGTTTTTATTAACGTTATTGGCCACTCTCATCAATTGGTGCGTCGGAAGAATTGAGATTTAATAAGATTTAATAATGATGACTACGCTATCGGGGTAGTTGTTCATACTGTTTCAATACCTTATATTATGCTAGGGAGCTCCACCAAATTATCGCTTTTAAAAATCGTGTCTTTCCATTTTTGCTCTTTTACAATCAAACGTGCAAACTTAGGACTTAAAGTAACCTGAATTACGAAATTATTGGTCTGGGTTTGAGATAGTTCTGGATGTAAGTAGGTTGTTTGAAGATTATATTACTAAAATGAAAAGAGAATACATTTATGATATTTATTGTCACATAAATCAGGATTTTACCCTGACCTTTGGCAATAATTTTGTAAAAACCCATCGGCTAAAATAACCCAACGTTGAAGTGATTTGCAAAAATTTATTGGTATGAAATATTATGTTAGGCAATTGCTAAGTAATATTTAATAAAATTGTAAATTATTCGCACACACTTTACAAGTTAAGAAATTGTCTGATACAGCACTGTAGCTAATAAAATGATTTTTTTCAACTTGACGTGATTTTAAGACAATTATTAAAAAATTATTAAAGGAAAATTGGAATTCATTTTTCTCTTCCATCGGAACTTACAGCAGAAAAGTTCAACTCTTTGCAGAAATTATGCACATTTACGGAGATTTTGCATTTCCACAGAAGATTTCTATCCCTATGATTTATTACCTCTTGTGATTCCGCCATGCGGTTGTGCCGTATTTTTCCTTCTGTATTTGTTCTTTTATACGTTAATGGAAGCCCCTTGGGAACGCAAAAGTGAAATATGGACAAAATATCAATCCGCTACATTATCGGAAATTCCGAAATTTCATTCAAACTCAGCTTTCTTAGAGAATAAGTTTTAATTACATATATAGGTAGACGTATTGGTTCTGATAGGTTTATGACAGAAATTTTTATCCTTCTGGTTAATCAGAAGACGGTGGTTACCGATTAGACAAATCAGATTTTCCGAGTTCAGGTTTGATTAATGTAATGATGGAATACGGATATTATTATTATCTAAATTTTTGGTGAGTGTCGAATAACATTTTCACATAGTCTTCTGCTACAAACAAATCGGAATAAGTGTTTAAAATATTTGAAAACAGAATTTGAGCAGTTATTCACAAAAATCAATATCAGTTTCAATCAATATTCTCAAAATGAATCTCAACCCGAATTAGCTTTTTCCGAATAATGAATAATGGAAGACATGAAGGTTCAGTTCACAATTTGAAGAGTGGAAGATCTTCCCTTACAAGTAAGAAATCTTTATTTTGAACTTTTTTCTGATTTTGATTAATGCAAAGTTGAAAGCTATTGGAATGCCCACACCAACTTAAACATTTGCGTATCCAGGTTGTTGTTGGTGATTCAGATTAGTTGCTCATTGAAGAACAACGATCGCCTAACCACACAATTTCCTCATCGTACCTCTATTCACACAATCTCCCATAACCCGAATTGCTCTGACCCATTACTGATGTCCTTCCTCCTATCTCTTACTTCCTCTTCCTTCTCCTTCCTTCTTCCAATTGTCCAGTTTATATTTGCTCATACTTAACCCTTGGTCATCTCATCTGGAAATGGCTGTTTTATTTTTTTCAGCCTTTTGACAGATCATTTATTTTGTATTAGGATTTCTAAATTTAATTTTGTAAAGTTTAAGAGCAGCAACTTTACTATACGATTTTCTGTCTAGTTATATTTTAATACAAATACGAAATCATTCTTTTAATGAATTATACCAAATACGATATCTGAGAACTCCTATTCTACCATTTATTTCAGATTGTTTAAGAGATATTTAGTTTTTACTTTTTACCCTTAAAAATCTGAGCAGTTCAAATCTAACTGCTTCTAATCCGCTATTTATTAAGACGAAAATACCCATCTGTCATATTCGAACATCACGGATATGAAATAATGAGGAATAACAATAGGCCAAATCTTTAAACACATTCTAGTCATGAGTCTATGGACCATATCTCGAGGTTTGAAATGCTGAATATTTTATAGTAATAATTAGCTCAATTTTTTATCAAAAGAATCTCGTATTTAATTTTCCATGCCTTTCAGTAAAGCAAAATTTTTTAAAAATTATAAAATTCTCCGTTTTTAGGTTGTTTTCTTTTCTTCATCGTCTTCTTATATATCTTCTTTGTGTGAAATAATAATGTTTTTCCTTGCCATAGTAAATAATGGTCTTAGTCAGTCCCCATCTCCAGTCTCTATCTGTTCGCTGAACGGAATAAAACTGGACTTTATGTGCACCAAGGACGAGGAAATTGTCTTCATTTGTGTGATTCATCGATTTCGTCTACACATTTGAATGTGATTATTGAATCTACAGCCAATGCGTAAGTTTTGCTGACAGGTTCTAGCTTAAATATAAACCAGAACGTAAAGAACGATTGAAGAAAAAATCAGTTCCAAGGATATATGATTTATTACTGATTGCGCCGATAAGGATTGTGGTGGATGAAGCACTTTCTTGAATGTTAACGAATGTGCCAAGTATCGGTAAAGTTATTAAACTTGGACCTGTTCTTCTGTGAATTAATTTTTCTATGTGTTCGCTTTATACAAATACGTTAGGGTATTGTTATGTATAACCGTATCTTTAATGAAGCAAACTGTTCAAAATTTTGTTGCACCCGTTATTAACCAGTAATATAAATTTTCAGTTCCCTTACCCCGCATCTACCTCTACTTCTTCAAGATTAATAATTGCAATATAGACATATGTTTTTGTATATTTTTAACCGCATTTTCAGTCCCCATTCCATCTTGTACCATAATTAAGGTTGCTACTGTGGTGGATACAATCACTGACTAATTGTTTTTAGTATTCATGTACCCTCTGGCTTTATTAGTTCAATCTCTGGCATACTTATTTACCATGTACACGTTAACCATGTACTATCATTGTTATTTCATATTCTTATGATTATCTGCATAAAAAGCTGCATAATCTACTGAATTCATCGGGTTCCGCCTAGCTAATAAATACAGACAGTGCGTTTATTCGTTCTTTCGTATAGATTTTTCATTTATGTTATTTTCAATGTTATTTAACTTTTAATAACTGATTATTTATTTATTTGGGTATTCAATTCTTTGATACTCTGCTTTTTTGGTTATTGATACCGGTTAAGTTTGCAATTCTAATTACTAAATTAGGGATCACCTACCTTCTAATTAAAATAACGGACTAAGAGTGACCTCTAATAAACTTTAAGCGGTAACCTTCCCACAGCGAAACATGTACTTTTAGAAAAATTAGCAAGATTTTTAAATGATAGGGAATTAAGGGAGAATAAATAGTGCTATAAATCTTCGAAACATTATCCATGCACAGGAGTGCGGCAAAATTCCCATCAATCGTATTTTTTGTCTTTAGTTATTATGATGATTTAAAAGGAGGTAGTTTGCTTATTAAAATCTCAGATGAATGCATTGAAGTAATTTGTTGAAAAAATTTCGATTATTTCTTTTCCATGTTTTCAAAATGCTATTGATCATCACATACAGATGAGAGTTTAATCAAATTCTCTGAATCTCTTCGAATCTTATGTAGAAAATAAATGTCTTTTTATAATATTTGTTAATTTTTAACTGAAAATTGCCTAAAAATGCAAAATCTTTCCTGTTTAAATTGTGGTGGCCTATTTGATATACACACAGGTCGCTAGACATCGATTTCTGTTTGTTTATACGTTTCAAAATGGTCTGCTTTACAACTTAACTACCGCAGTTTTGAAATATTTAGCGCCTTTGAAACCAACCACACGTAACAGAGGTGTGTTTATTTGGACGTGTGTAATGCCACTTTCGAAGAAAATAAAAGGCTCGTTAGTGTATCAGCAGATGCCATGCAAAACAGCCTTTTAAATATGTTTAGTTTTTATTTTTGATTTCTTGTAAATTTAGCACTTTAAATTCTAACTAGGCTTGTTTTTAAGCTACCGGAGAAAAGCAATAATATTGAGAAAATTTGAAATGCAAATATTCACTAATTGCATATGTATATTTATTGTTTATGTCTTTTTTCATTCCTGATCTGGCAATTAATTGTGTCTCCAAAATTCGAGGTCTCCAACGATACGGCTTTAGTCCACGGACCGTATTTTGGAGTTTGAGTTGTGTAAAATAAGCCATAGTGGAATGATTGATTACCATTGAGCAATGAGCTCTGTCTGAGGAATCACGAATTTAGATTGAGGAGGTCGCGCTTCTTGTAGAGCCCTCTATTCATTCATGTTTTATTTGGACCACTCTATTCATTAAAATGTTTCAAGGTATTTTATATTGTGATTTTATCTTGTCAACCCATTAATAATTATCATTACCTATGGAAATACAAAAACCTTTGTAAGTTTTAATTGTGAGGTGGAATGCCTGAGAACGCATATAGCAAAATTGTTGAGTTGGTGATAAAACAAGATTTAAATAGGATTATCAAATGAAATCGATGATCTAAATTGATCTAAATTTTGGAGGCATTGATTAGTTCGCTCTTCAATAAGTGGTATACTTTCATGAAATGATCTTTGATACTCTAGCGAATTCGTGCTAACAATATTCAGATACTGGTTTGATTAAATGATTCATAATTTCTTTTTGATTAAATGGTTATGCTAAACAGGAATAAATAAGCAGCTTCAATCCTCTGTCTGATCTCTAGTCGCCTAATTGTCTAAAATTGTTTTTGAATAGACATATAGAATTCACTTTTAAAAATTACTTCAGCTAAACATTGACCTGCTTTTTGTATGATTTCCTCCGTAGCAAAAGTCCACACATTTACTTGTGGAATCCATGCAAAATTGTTTTACGTTATATCATTGCAATTGTCGCCATTTACAATCTTAATGATAACAAAGTTGACATCGAAGTTGGCCAAATTAAACAAAACCACAATAATTGTACCTAACCACGCGCGTGAGGCTAATCGTAAATTCAAATTTATTTAGTCCGTTTAAATAAAATGATACTATTCTTATATGTGTAACATGACTCTCAGTTCGGAAATCTTTGACGGATCGTGAGAAGTGAATAGGGAATTCAGTCTTATAACTATGACTTCTATATGGCTCCAACTCTGATAAAGTTTTCTTTCCTACTTCGAGACTTTTAGACTGTTTATTAAGTTTGCAATTATTCCTGATTTCTTAATCCTGCACATCAGCTCACTTCAACTTCGTTGACTGCAAAAGAAAACTATTACTCAAATTAACAAAGTCCAAAAGATTAGTTGGTGGCACCACTTCTATTCTTACACTTACAGAACGGTTGCTATATACTAGAGAGTTTTTGCAATGCCCGAGAAAGCTGAACGATATTTTTTGCATAACAGAGCTCACAAAGAACAACGTTCTTCTACCTATTATTATTATTATTATGCATCAATATTATGCTCAAATTCTAAAAATGGAACAATCATATACGAGTATTTAGGTTACAAATACTTATGACAAAAATTTTGCCAACTATATTAATGTAATTAGCATATACCACCCTATAAAATTAAACATAATTCCATTTTACAAACTTTCACTTCCTTTGTGTTTGGATGTTTCCCCTATTGTAAAGCTTTAACCTGCCATGGAAACAAAATGCCAAATTAGTTAGAAACATAACTAATATAAGGATATCAAAGAACTTCTAAAATTCTATATTCTGATCCATGAGGCAGTTTGTTTTCATATAACAAACACAGTACTCTGTATCTTTTTCTAAGAAACCAGGATTTGACTCTTAGGTCCCGAATAGGCTCATATCCGCTACATTCAAAGTTTAAGGATTTATTTGTCCATTTGATCGGCATTTAGTCATTCAAGTAAACATTAAATATAATACTTGGGCAAGAAAATATATAATTATCATTACTATATTAACTGAAAGAAAAGTAATGCATGAAGACTTCGGTGTCGAAACACAAATTATTTTTCTTAAGTTAAAGAAAACGTTAATTTTTCAATTAAATCTCCTTAAATGGAGATATTCTAGATTTGAGGTAGATAAGATCTCCCTTCTGAACGTCATTTCAATAGACCATTGTTCTGAATGGGAGGTTAGCAATGTGTGTCCATCACATGTTTCACAAGCCAGTTACAATTTATACAGGTAACAACTAAGGGTTCACAACTAGCAACAACGATTGATATATCTAAAAGCGAAACAAAAATAGTTGTGTAGGCCAGGGCGTATTGAACAAACCACGGTGGGGATTAAAGAGAATGGGAGGGACAGAAGAGATAAGAGGAAAGCGTAGGAGCCGATAAATGACAAGCGCGTGTTTTCCCTTCTTTCTCCCACTATTTACGTCTAGACACCTGCATTTCATTACACTGCATACCTTTTTATATTAAATTCCTATTCTAATCAGGCCATTTACATTCCTCTTCAAAAGTACATGTAAGATACCATGACACAAATGCCTACATAAGCCATTTGTCCGTGCAGGAATGCTGATGTCTGTATGCTAAGCGCTATGTCGTCATCCGTGCTAGCATTATACCTTTGCATTTCCTGACTATCTCCTCTTCTCACAAAAGTATATTCCTTACGTTTTGCTCAACCTACATAAACAGAACTGTACACGCGCACTGGACTCATTCAAGCTACCTATACATCCCGTATCACTGCGTTCACATAAGTCTCTCTTATCTTCTGAACTTTCTCTGCTCTCACTTAAGCTCTCCAACCAAGTCCCTCTTTTCTCCATCTTGTTGTGTGGTGAGGATCAAACGAAATTAAAAGGCTGACAACTTAGACTCTCTCTAGTCATGAGATACTAAACTGCCCCTTATTCCTTTTAAGTCATCCTGCCAGTGTCTTGGCAATGACAAGAAATCTGTGCGTTAAAGCTGTATGACCAAGCTTCCACAGTAATCAACTGGCTGATAATGTCTGAAAATCGCGAGCATAAGTTCACTAAGAAATCCTTCACCCTATATTGAATTTTTTGTCATTTTCGTGTCTCAGAGTGTTTTCTGACGGTTAAAGTTTTTAAATTTTGTGCATTAAAAATTGGTTTAAAGTTAAACAATAAATATAACAATAAGTATAAATGTTTGGTCTAAACAGCTTATTGCTTATCTTCATCAGCATAATTATTCATTTGCTATTATTTATATTGGACTTGCGTTCATAAAAATGCAGAAATCCAGCATAATTAGAATCCAACGTTATAATTAAGCAACTTTGTTCTATTTACCAAATTTCTTTGCGAGTATTTTTTACTGGATTTCTAAGTTTGTTAATTTGTACAACGATACAATGTTTGCTCACAATGACTGATATTGTTTAAAAGTAAACAATAAATGACAAATGATCTTTCCTCAGTTTTTTTTCACAGAATGCAAGTAATATTTTAGTCAATAGCCCCTTGTTAAATTGACCTTTCGCTACCTGTTTATTCACTAAAGGTCAACTAAATTTAGAATTAATCCGAGTCTTTGATAGTCTCCCCATGTAGTAGAACATTAAGTGTATCTTTTCTTATACAAACGAACGCATGATAACCGTTGTTGATGAAGCACTTGGAGAGTTAATTGAATTTTATAATAACTTTAATACACAGGTGGCTAAGATCGGTTGTAATTTACATTAGGGATAATTTATTTAATTAAAAGCCAGATAAACTTTACTGTTATAATTTTGAAGATCCGGAGAGGGGTTGATTTTGATTATTAGGTAATGAATTTCAATGTAATTACTAATCAGGTCCAATTGAAAAATAAGTTCAGGCTTTTTGTTAACTCGTGTACTTGTCAATTTTATTAATTTAATATATAGGATCTGGATGATATACAAAATATAGTCTCTCACTAGCAAAATATATATCCTTTTGCCTGTTTTAAATTTAGAATTAGGTTCCAGATATCCTCTTCTTGCCAAATATGCAAGACAGAATATTTTGATTTTGCAACTACAAGCTAAAACGTGTATAGTACTTTTCTCATCTCAAATATGGGTCATTCTAGGGACCTAAAATCAGACGTCCTGGGAATGGCTTAATACCATGTACATCCCAATTAAAAGTAGAAGGCATTAATTGAACGCCAAAGTATTCTAGAAACCACATCAAACAGGAACGTTCCCTTATATTTAGATTAAATTTTAAAATTATTGGTATCAATGTCATGCTTTTTGAACTTATTAAATACATATTTCAGAAAAGTATTAAGAGGCAGAGTATAAGAGAAATACATGTGCCATTCATTAGGATATTTTTAGACCAGTTTTTACATGAATGTTATCATTTTGGCTTTCTTGCAACCATTGTCGGTGCAGCGTTTCATGCAAGATAAAAAAGCCACAAAAGCAAACTCTAATGCACAAAAATTTGGTGTAGAAGGACGTTGGTCACGTATTCATTCTCGGATGACTGTAGGTTGTTTCCACAAATCTACTATTTATTCGGGAATTTCGATTATTTTATTTATGAAACTTTATTTAATGCGCAATAGTTTGAATGCACTCCCTCATTAGCATAATATTCACATATTTTGCATATAATTATCACGAAGCTTGTCAAACAATTTTGCCTACTATAATTGTTAGCCAAACAATTAATTCGACTTTTACAGAAATCGTTACTTTCTTAATATTTAATTTCAGGTAATTTTAGAATTTAATTTTCCATGTGAAGGATTTAAGGATTATCTTTTTCTCAGATTTTCACTTTTTATCTACCCTGGTGTTTTAACAACCTTCCGAAATTATTTAATTTTATCCATCAATATGAACTTCCGGTGAGCAATTACTTTAGTTTTAGGTACCATATGAGGCAATTTCATCCTTAATTTTGACATCAGATTCAATGAGTAAGTCTCTTCAGGGGATCATTTGAAAAGGGAGCACCATATATCTTTCGAACTGAGAAGAGGGGAAGTCTGTATCAAATTTCTCTATTCGTTTCCAAAACAGCTTCCTCCCTGCTGCAGTTATGTTCACTATATAGTTTATTCCACCAGTTTACTATTCGGTAATTAAGCACTTGAAATCGTTGCCGATTGTAACATTTGGGATATTTAGAGATTTTGATGGTAAAAAAGCATTGCTTTCTTGTTCATACAAATTGTTTACATTATTATGCAACGTTTTTGTGTGTTCATCTTGATATGAACTTTTAAACTTTCCTTTATTTATTATGTAAGTTTTCATTGCACAAACCATTAATTGAGGCAGGTAAATAATATATTAATCACTTCCATTCTCTATCCCTACTCTTTAGTCGATTAAATCCCGTTTTGTTTCAATCAGTGTATTATTCAACCTTAATTATGTAAAATGTCCGAAAACGGATAACTGAATTGTAAGCATGATAACTCAAGTTCATCACAAAATGTATAGATAATGTTGCAAAAAGAGATAGCAGATGTAGACTGTGGATACAGATCGCATTAAATCAGTATGCTGATTTATTCTGACATTAACCTGGTATTATCGGCTAACTGTACAGCTTAAGGGTATTAATGGATACGTATTTAACCATCATTTGCCCACTTCAACTAATCATTGAACTAATTTATCTTAGTTCGCAGTCATATCTGTTACCTTTAATCTCCTTACCTTTGGTAAATCCCGATTACCGTACCCTTATTTCTGAAATAACTGAGAAAGGAGCGCAGGGCATGGCCTCTTCGGGTCACTTGTGGTAAAGGCTTAAATGATTGGATGGTCTTATGATCTGTTAGGAAATATTAAAATTTTAGTAAAATGAATGGACTTGAATCAAGTAACTCATCAGGTAATAAGCAAACGCTTGAAAATTCAGTGTTCTCTAAAATAATCTATTAGCTTTCTAGGGAGTAATTTAATGAGTGAATTTCTAATTTGACTGAGAGTGTTGTTTTAAATGAACTGAAATGTCTGAGTATTAAGAATGTCCAAGGACTTGACAAATCCAGAGTTCAAAAAAAGAAAAATTCTTTTCATTATCTGGATAATCTTTTCATCAATTTCATCATCCACGCTTTATTTGTGCTATCCAAACGGATTCATATTAATAATTTTTACGCGCTTGAAACTCTCAATCGTCTGATTCGCCATGGCTGCTATTATTAAAAGTAAAAGCAATTTTTAAATTATTGCAAAATAATTTCATTAACTGACTATTTTATTTTGAAATGAATTTCACCTTCATTCATGCTAAGAATACTTAAATAGTATTACCCATTAAGCGGATTATGTACAGAAAATTATGGTCTTATACAAGAATCAAAATAGATTGATAATAAAATTAAAAAGATTTAAAATTATATTATTCCTGTTATCATAAATATTATATTGCGAATAGCAGCACTATATGTTTATTAAATAAAAGCAAAATAATTCCAAAACGAGCTTCTGATGGTTTTAAATTTTCACAGTACTTAGTTGTACATCTCAATTTAATAGTGTCCTATTATTCAAATTTCATGACGTGGCTTTCACATCTCGAGGGTTTGCTTTATTACTGAAATTGGAACCAAGTGACCGGTAAAGTTAACTAAGATGTAAATAATAAAGGTAGATGAAACAGGCCGAAAACTTTCGACATGGCAAAAATGTCAACAGTTTCATTTTTTCTCGAATTGACAGCTAAAAGCAGGAAAAATAGGATTTTGGTGTCTGTTTATTCTCATTAACCCAATATCAGTTCTATGGGAAAAATACGACATGCATACCGTGGGGTAAAAACATGCCTGTATTGAATGCACGTGGCATTGAGTATTCTGACCCGTGCTTGGATATTTTCTTCTACCTCCATTATTGAACATCAAAGAACAGAGAGGTCAATGCTCTCTGTTTTAAGAAATGTATTTGCATTTTGCAAATAAACTTATACGCAAATACGTATGTAGTATGACCAAAATTTTCTTTTCATCGCAACTTATCCAATATGGATTATCATAATTCATTCGCTTTTTCTTGTTAAAACAAGACATGAGTATAAAACATTAAGTATTGGCTTTGTTAGTGGGAAACGAAATTCCCTGAATAGGAAACAAAGAAGAGGATCATTTTCAGTAAATAACTAGCACATATTTTTATAAGTCTTTGAAGGATGACTCTCTACGTGTTTCCAATATTATTTTTTCATCACATTCTCTAATGCTAATGCTTTCGGTTTTCGTCAACAAGGCCGCAGTGATATCTTTGTGTCTCTATGACTAAAATCACTCTGTCGTGTCTACACGAGCTGTCAATTCTCATTTTTCTATAACTGTCTTTTTTCATTTAAGAGTACATCAGAACCTATACCCTCACGTGCGTCCTTGCTCAAGTGACTCGAAAAAACTGTCTTTCTATTTTCTCTCACATACGCACGCAGACACACGCTTGTCACTTATCTCCTCGTGCGCCTTCCACTCTTCTCCTCTCCCCCTCTCCCTCTCTCTCTCTCTCTCTCTCTCTCTCTCTTATTTTCCCAAATCCTCATTGTGATTAAATACACTTTGACCAACGGAATTCTTCGTGTTTTACTCTTTGGAAATCTTGTTTGCTGTTGTTAGCTGTTAGCTATGGTCTTAGCTTCTGCGATTTGGCTCTGGCTCACTAATTCCCACAATTCAGTGACTATGTGAGCACTCATCCTTCTGTACAACACATACACCCTAATTTTACTACTTTAATTAAGAAACTTATAGAAACCTGTGACAAAATAATGTCAATTTTGAACTTTACTAAGGAAAGGATAGCCATAAAAATATGGAAATTAAATCAATACTTTATAATCATTAATTATGAAGGCAAATTTAATAAGCCTATGTACACTACCAGTTTTATAATTTTAACCATAGTAGAGATGCCTCTTTCATAACTTTAAAACTCAGTTAATTTCTTCCACCTTCAGAATTATCTTGTTGCCAACTGGTTATTAAGTATGAGGTCAAGATAATGGGGATAAATGCAACCATACAATTCTTACATCTATTATAGTTACCTTTAGAAAATCTTCAAGACTAGAAAAAGACGAAGGTTACAACTCAATTTACGCCGAAATACTCAGCCTTGAAAACAAAGCATCACATTTTACTATTTCTTTACCACAGGATTTGTCACTTTTGAAGGTTAAACAACGTCTGCTACAGTGTATGTTGATACGATATTTTGATAAATTGGCTAACTATAATCATAATGAAAACAAAAAATCTGGTATTTGTCAAAGGACACACACAGAATTCGAGCTTTCTATCAGGGAGGCTCATTGGTGCCACCCTTCACCCCCAACCCAAGATGATCGTTGGAATGTGACTTCCTTAATGGGCTTGGTAATTAATTCATGAATACATAATATTGGAGATATGCTTGCTTGATTAATCCAATAGTATTCTTTGACAAGGACGATGATACAAAAAACACCAAACACACATAATTCATGCATATTTGATAATTACCTATATATGCAGAAGACTTCCACTTTTGCACTCCTAATGCAAAGCGTTAACTGCGGCTGTTGTACTCGGTGCCATTAACGACAAAAATACAAAATCCGTTAAGTGATCCAAGCAGAAATTAAGAAAACTTGAATTTTGAGCTCCGCGACTGAATAGGCGTTCCGTTTTTGATTGTCTGAAAATAGTAGAATCTACAAGCAAATTCCAATGACACTCTAATTCGCAACATATGCAGATCAAATCAGCAGCTTGTGGGTTTTCAATCCATTTAAACAGTTCGTGCTTGTTAGTAAAATCAGTCTTCAGACTACTAAGTACTCGATATGAATTCATGAAGCAATCTATGAAATAAATTTTTAAAAATAACAAAGTTCGAACTGAGCTATCAAGTAAATGAAAGAATTGCAGCTCAATTCCACAAAACTACAAATGAAGTAATTCTCTTTTGACACTCTAACTGCAGTCCAAACTTCCACTCGACACCCTTCCCCTTTATTCTTTGACTTTTACCAATTTTGGGCCGACCCTGTGTAATAACCCAAAAAATAACGTTAAAAAATGCAAGATCACAAAATTCCTAACTTATTGTTCCAGCTGTTAGTTGGAATGTTCTAGGCTATAAAGTTACATTTTCATGTTTCTGCCAAACATAACTCTTGATATTAAGATTAAAGATGCTCAGAAAGCTATTTTATTCCCAACTTTCTGTAAATAGGGGGTTGTGTTGGCTTCATATCACATTTGTTTATCATCAAGAGTGATTTATTGGTTTAAGTAATGGGAAAACACAACAGGGACAGATGGGATCATGTAATGATTTTCCAGGAAACGAAAGAACCTGATCTTATAGATCAAACGACCATCTGTAGGCTATAAACATTTATTCCACTGTTTCCGAATAAAGATTTTCTGCTAACAATTTCAGCCAAATCAGAGGCAAGCGTTAATAATATTTACATTTTATATCCAATCTCGATGTCATATAATTAAAATGGTTTTGTAAAAATATTTGAAAATGAAATTTATAATATCATTTTATGTTAAAATGAAGATTTTTATTTAAATTGTTTTAAAATAATTGTTACCAACCAAGGATTCCAATTGCCAACAAAGAACAAATTATTTTCGATTTGTTCTCGTTGATAATCTGTAATCAAATTTATTTTTGTGAGAGGAAACTTCATTTTTAAATATTTCCAAAAGCAAACAAAAATAAAATCTTTCATATTGGTTAAGTTTTACTTGGATTTTAATTTTGAATGAACTAACTTTGTAAAATTTCCAATCTATCATGTGGAAAGCGAGTAAACTAAGTAGAGACTCTAACCCTTCCTTAAATGTGTCGCCCCCCATTTCCACCGTGTTAAGATTATAAGATGCTGAATGCCGTGTAAGATCATCATGTCTTCTCAATCTTTAGAAGAAAAATGAATGAATTTACGTGGTAAGACCGATCATTATCATTAAAAAACGGGCAGGAAGCACCGGATACTTAATTGCAATAATGAAATCTGGGTTTCGATATTGTACCACTCGCTGCTTTGGGCATCATCCTGCTACCTCTTCTTTATCCTTTTTGACCTTTCTGTTACGCAATTTCAGTTTCTTCCCAAAATTAAAAGTTGGGAACTTTTGTCACCATGGTAATAATGATGGCAAAAATTGCAAACGCTTCCAGATTATCTGAGACGTTTGTGTCAAAATATAAAATAGAATAAAATCTTTGATTTATCAAAAGAATCATATTTGCTCCATTTTAACCATTGCATTTCTGAAAAGTCGACAAGTTTGGCGGGTCTTATTTACAGTCGTATTCCGCAGGCAAATTTAGCCAACAGACATCTTGCATGACAGACGACATTAAAGTGGAAGGCTTACTTATACTCTTCGAAGAGCATCTCAGACATGATAAACAAACACGCCGTAACAAAGGCAAATTTCGTAGACACTGTTCAAGACACAAATCTTCCAATTTCTCACGCAGAATATTGATTATATGGAAACATAAAAGATAAGTTAGAGGAGTTATTGTGCTCTATGAACGGAATACTGTTTTCATAGCCAAAATTTGGAAAAGTACCAATATTACCTTCTCCGGTCCCAAAAACAGCTCAAAATAAGTTCCTCTGAAATCATTTTTAGTTATAAATTAGCTGCTTATAAATTAATTTATAAAAGTACTGATGTGCAACACTTTTCCTTCCAAAATGACGGACAAACACACTTTTGGGATTTATTAAGGAAAATTTACGTCCAGTTTACTTCATTGTCAAGTATATCTGCTCCTTAATCCGCTCAGAGAGATATGAACGTTTGGCTGAAAGTTACACAAAATAATTAACACTCAAATCACTTGACATCTTATGCCTATTCTCTGATGACCTGCCTTAAATA
>CAADRB010000228.1:5378-16046 GCA_900708905.1 Hymenolepis diminuta
AACTCCTCTGATTTCTGTTTAAAGTATCTAAAAGCTAGTTGTCAAGACAATATATGAGCATAATGAATCATATAAGAATACTTTTATCAGAGAAATCAACTACGTTAATAAGTCATCAAACATTTAGTCATTAGTACCAATAGCGAAGCAAAAATACAATCTTATTCATATTAAAGTATCTGAACACAAGAAAAGTTCAAATAGTCTCCTGAAGGGAGAATGAAATGTTCTCTGGAATTAAAAAGAACATCAAATAATTCTTTCATTATTTGAGATCAAGAGGGCCCACTATTCAGTTAATTGTTAAATGTACCATTTTGTAATATGTCGAACCTCAAATTTCAGGATTTGACTTCTTGATTTCTGAATGAGCTGATATCTGCGATGTTCTGTGCTTAGTGGTTGGCCTTACCATCTTAATGAATTTTTTTCTTTAAACGAAGAGCAACAGATTGTTACTAGCGTGCTCAATTATCTAGTGAATTGAATAGAATGTCCAACATTGAGTGACAAACCACTTCCCAATTTACAGTAAGCTCTTAAAAAGATACTTTTTAGGATTGCTAGGCATTAAATTACATTTCAGTGCCATGACAACAAAAAGATAGGATGACAGATTTGCTGGTTTACTCTTAATTTTAATTATTTGACAAGTATGCACTTATAGGACAACAAAATATTGTCCAATTTTCAGGATATAAATCTGCCAGCATTAGCTGATGGAAAATATTTCCTTATAATACCTTATATAACGAAAATAACCACATTAAAATATGAGTAAAACCATACGTAAGCAACAAACAAAGATGGATAGTAGATATGTAATGAAATACTGCACATGATGGAGGTGTACTGTCGTCTCTATTTCAGCACGCCATCCCAATTCCTTCATTTAATCAAATCTCTCTATAATTTATTCCAGTGAATAATTTATTTCAGTTTTAATATCATTTCGGATATTCATTCCAGTGGATCGAACTGATCCAATTTATGTTTATCTTTCTTTTAAAATCGACTTGTTCTCTTTTGCCTAAAGCTTATTCAATGACCCGATTATATATGACCTAAATATGATTATTTATTGAATGACTTTGGTGCAGAATAACAGAACTGTCTGTCTATTCCCCTGGCATCCTCATCCCCAGGCTACCTCACTGTCCGTTTGTAGTGCATTGGTTGCAGTCATCTATCAATCTTTCTTTAAACTCATTTATCCTGCTACAGGTGGAAATAATAAGAAGCTCGGCTATCTGGTTTTTATCCTTGTAAAGAAGAGGTTGTGAATTTACTGGAAATGGGAAGTGGAAGGTTGGAAACATATGAGCAAATGAACCTTGAAGCCTTTAATCCGAATGATTATATCAGCCAGAGGTTGAACACGATCTGCACTTGTCATGATCTCATCAATTGCAGATTAGAAGAACCAAATATCCGCAGGTTAATTCAGACAAGCTGTGTTGCCTTCTGTCAGAAACAGTAATTAAGATTACCTAGTCAAAAAATCGTAATTACTTTTATCTGCCCGTTCATAGCTGAAATAGGAAACAAATAAATTTAGGGCAAGCTTTGGACATTCCGGACAAAACTTCATTAATGAATCTGGGAGTCAGTTCATGAAATTCGAACATTACAAAGTAAACTCTAATTCTCATGAGAATGCAAGGATCCCGTGACTTCCATGATTCAAACAAAGTCAGACTCTTAATACCCTCACTTCATTACTTCTCTTTACTTGACCTCTCACCCGGTTTCAGACCTTATTAGACTCATTTGATTTTCTCCTTATTCTAATGCTTTCCTCTGACTAAAGGAAAGCATCCCAAGGTTTTTTGAACTATCGTGACCAGTAATAATATGAATTTTAAACCACGCACTAGATGATTCTAACAACATTTAATCCTCTAATTATGTTCTATTTAGCTTTCGACCCCTAGTATCTAATTTACTACACTGCAGTTTGATACAAGCCACCCACGAATTAAAGAATAAATATGGGAGATCTTGAACTACAATTTCAGAAATCATTAATGAACGTATCGTCTGCCAGCTGATGAGATCATCTCCCTTAGCAACGCATTACTGAACTACTTCGTGCTTGAAAAAAATGTAGCAATTGTAGTTTATTTTAACTGAATTCTTTGAATCAAATGGCGATGGAATAAGCAAAAATCCAGAAAGTGTGAACTTCATTTTCATCGTTTTCTACCACTGCTAAATGCCCAATAAAGCCGACTAGTGCCGTAGATGGTAGGCAATTCGATTAAGGGGCATGTGATGATGACTAATTCGCCCTATTTCGCCATCCACGTAGACTATCTGTAGGATGGAACTTACTGAGACTAGCTACAAGAAAAATCTTGTACTTTCTTCTTACTTTTATTTATATTCAAAATACATTTAAATCAAATTATTATGATTTATCAAACCACATTATTAGAAGAAGAACGTAATGAGTTGACTGAAGATAGCTAAAATAATTTCAAATTGTGGAAAATCTCATGGGTGTACATAGAAAATAAACAGAAAAACTGGAAAACGTTTATTGATATGATTCATATATCCGAATTAAGTATCTTTTATATGTTACCGTAACTAAGAACAGGTGGGAATCGATTTATTAAATCACAACATGTTGAAAAAGAGAAAGGACATTTTCAAACTCGCCTACTGCTAGTACGAACGAAGTGCATGATTTGGAAAAGTTTTCAGAAGAATAGTAGTAAGTACGACTACTTTCAAGATTCCAAATTTTGGACGAGTTGCAACTATCTATCCATCTAATTAGTTTGGAAAATGAACTGATAACGAACTGTTCATTAGTTTCAATTTTAAATAAGTAAATCACACATCGCAATTTGTAACTTTTGAAGTTTAAAAATCCTAGGACATCTAGAACGCAAATTCTGGCATAAAGTAACTGACACATTCAGTCTAAAAATTCTCTAATGAAAAAGTACGTTTGGTAGACACTAAAATCATGCCGGTTCTAAAAGGCAGTCATGTAGTGCAGTTGCGTCCGTCCACTTGGTTCCAAATTCTTAAAGTGCTTCCTGTATACATTTGAGTTTTTACCTACCTGCAAACGTAGACACATCTTTATCCCAATCCCTGTAAACAAAAATTCTGTTGCTATAAATTATACGCTTTTCGGCTAATGTAAATGTTAGTATTAGTTGCACTGGCTACCAATAAATATTCCTATTTACATTGAATCACGTTTTTACTTTTTAACAGAAGTTGTTATTTATTTAACACATACTAAAATATCGAATCGAATGACGTCATTATTGATTTTTTCCTGCAGAAAATAAACAAACAGTTTTAGCCCTACTGAATTTTTATTTAAGAAAATAATTTAAATTGTAAAATCTTTAATAAAAAATTGGAACCCTTGATATATTTCGCTTTGTTATCAAAAATGACTTTCATTTTTCTAATTTTTAATAGTTGTGCATATTGCCACATTTCTAAGTGAAATGCTTTTTTCAGAAAAATTTATTTAAAGAGATAGTCATGTCTTGTACTTACTTTTGTCGTAATTTATTGATCACAAATGCAGTTAGCAAAGGGAGAAACAGGTGTTTTCCGGACGAAATTTTGTCAACAATTTCGTCATGCAACAACTTATCGATTTGAGTCTGTTGTCTTGAATTAGGGACATATCTAAGAAAATCACAATTCCTGATCAAATAAGAACTGCCAAATAAGTTGAATTTCTTTTTGCCATTTTTTGAGTGCCGCTGGCTGACAGGATAATAAGATCGAGTAAAGTAATGAATAACAAGAGGATAGAAAAATTTAACCTCAAACTGTTTTTCTCTTCCCCAAAATAAAAGTTAGATACAAACTTTCCGATTTGGAGTCAGTAAGGATCAGCAACTAAATTGATCATAAAACAAGCGATTTTGTAATTCGTGGTTACGTTCCAAGTAACACTTTTTGATACAAATTAACTCCCAAACACATATGGGAAACCATTATTTAACACTCACTTTGAATTGAGAAAATTGAACCGTATTACTCTCCTCAATAGCCGGACTTAACCATCGTAGTTAGTCAATTTGATCACTATTTCGTATCGAATCCATGACTCCGGAGCTCACAACGCCACCAAGGCTGATCAAGAGAATCTCCCGTGCGCTTGAACATTCTAGAAAATGCGGTCGTACGTTTAATGGTCTCCCCAGCCAATCAGCAGTCAATATTTCAACAGCGTGACACTTTACATATTTAATGACGAAGCATGTTTACAGATAACAATAACCGCAATAGACTCTCTGCACACAATACCTTCTTTGTTTTACCCACTTTGAACAAAGCCTAGCCAATCCTGGGGGAAATTTTATACTAGAAGACTCTACTAGAAGTTAGTTGTACTTGTCAGTAACTAGTTTAATTTCTTGAAAGGATCATTAAGGTTTAGCAAAAAGGCTTATTTGTGCAGCATTCACTACAACTCTGACTCTGGAGTTGAGCAAGCTAATCACTGGGTTAATAGTGCATTTTTCGACATAAAAACTCATTCACTACATTTTCCATTGCTAGTTTTAATTGTTATTCTTTACTGGAACTCACTATTCTTCAATTCTCTTCTCTTCGTAATTATTTCATCTGGAGAATCGATGTGGATTATCCATGTTTCAATAAAAAAAACATCTCTGCGGTCATTTTTAAAACGGTTTTTTTCTTAATATTAGCCGACGTCTTTTGATCTATTTTTAAAGTTAGTAAGTGGAATACTCTTATGCTTTTTTATTTAATGGCATCCAAATATACAGATTACAGTAATGATGAGAATGAAAGCGAAATTTTATTGATCGCTTGAATGTTCCTGAATGAGGGCAGCCATTCTCACAATTCATTGATGCACGAAAATTTAGCAATTATTTTATGCATTTCACGTATATCTTATTTCGAGGACTAATTCTTGATTCCAGCGTTTGCCCATTAGCTCCCTTTAAGATTGGAACTCAGCTTCAACTTGAGCTCTATTGCAGTATTATAGTGTTTTCCCATGTCACTCAAGTCTATGAGTGACATGGAACACATTTTTCAATCTTTTCCATTTACTCAACGAAATGGTAAAATGTTTAACCCTGTAAATAATTTTAGGAGTATTGCACATCGGTTTTAATATCAAACATTTAAATATTGAAGAACATGCCAATTCTTGAGATGATACGAAGTTTGGAAACTAATTGCTCGAGTCCTACGATGGTAATGGACTCGTAGTACTTAGAGAAACCAATTAATTACTTCTCAAACACCCCATAAATCTCGTATATTTATTTTGTTCAAATACTTCAATTGATTATGATCAATAAAACTTAAAATAAATCTGACTTGGACGACATGCCCAACCATTCATTCATATTTTCCACATTTGCTTAGAGGAATACGTGATTTCACACCGGTTAAACTTGACTCCATGAGAGCCTAATGACTAATAACGAGAAGCCAGACTAAATATCGCTACCACGAGTTGTTTGATTAATGTAGGCACCGTCCTGTGTGTTGGAATCGAACTCGGTGGTTCACTATCGTACTTCACTGTTTATGCTCATAGTGAAATGAGGCTCTGCCTATTGTTTTTACTTAGAACTACGCGGAAAAGCCTTTTCTGTTTACTAATATTGAGATAGGGCATTGTTTACTTCATTTACAACCGTTTAATTAATGCCTGAAATCAAAATCCTGGAGTGTTTAGAATATACAACCCTTTTAGCACACATGCTTTAACAGAGCAAACAATGGATGCCTGAAAAAAGGGGGAGACGCTGTCGTATTATGAATCTTAAAGTGACATACAATTATGTTAATGAAGTTAAATAGTTGTAAATTTATTGTGCTATCGTCTGTTTGGTGTTCTTTAAGAAAATAATTCAAAAGGAAACTATAAGCCTTGGAAAATATCACGAACAATGAAATAATCATAAACTGGTTGGAAAGATACTCCAATAAAGATGTTCAAGCGTTTGAATGTTTCAGTACGTAAGTGTATAAGCACACTCTGAACTTCGGGGATTAGTCGTTACAGAATTATATAAACCGAGATCGAAGCAAAAACTGTCAAGAATTGGCGTGCAAAAAGGCAAGGCCACAGGTTTTACAATGGAGTTTCGCGTAGTTGAAGAAATGAATTAAATGTAATGCCCTATTATATTCATGTTCTTTTCATATTCCTTTTATGTAAATATGCAAATTAGTTAAGACATTTGATTTGAAAATAAATAGCTTCACCTTTTACAGTTCCGTTCCTACTGAAAAACTAGCTTTCCCTAAGTTAAAATATATTTAACATATTTAAACCGCTCTAAATAAAATTTCATTTCGTTTGGGATTCTCCTAGAGATAAGAGGTCTAAATGCTCCTAGGCTTTTGATAATAACACTGAAATTTAACTTTTGAATTTAAAGGTGAAGGAAGACTATTATTTGCATTAGATAATTATGACGTTATCTGCACAAGTCTCTCTCTCTCTATGGAAAATCATAATAATACAAGATTTATTTTAACAGCTTGCGATTGCCTGAAGCACTACCAAACAATTTTTTGCAAAAGGTCCAGAGTTGGAGTTTAATAATTAGGCCATTTATAAAATCGAACTGGCGCCTATTTTTTCACCGGACTTTAGAAAAGTTTTATCCATCAAGTTGAGATTCGTCTTCCACCGGAACTACGGCAAACACCTTTTGGAGGTATACTGTTGTCTTATCTGCGAGGGAAAAAGAGACTCGACTTAACTGCACATCGAACGAATTAAGTAGCAATTTATGAAAAGGTGTAACTTACATATGGTATTCTGAAGACTCCTGGGCTTATTCTTCCAGGAAACACCAAACCAGTAGATTGGAATAGCAGAGAGCATTAGAATAACATTAGAAAGGGACTCCTTTGGTTGTTGGTAGACAGTGAGAGCAAGAATAAAGACATCGCAGATTAGGAAGAGGATAGGGAAGATGATGGGCAACTATTAAGAGACGAAAAGACAATATCAGTCTACGGAAATTAGATAAGGTTTATCAATTCAATATGCGAACCCGGAAGGATGTCTTTAAATGTGGATCGCGGTAACGCATGTAGATAAGAGATGCCACAGCTAAACTGGCAATGAAAGAGAAAGCGAAGCCGGCTAATTCAATTAGAGCGAAGATGTCACTGTAGAATTGGAAGCCAATTGCGAGAAAAAGCTAAGTATTCAAAAGAATACGAGCTAAAGAAAGTCTTCTGAGTTCATTAAACAAATAAGCGATAGTGAACAACCTACAAGAATAATTATAGCGGGAATGGGAGTGAAATTTGTGTGATGGATCATTGAGAGGATAGAAGGCATGTGTCCTTCTCTAGCACCGGTGTAGGTTAGTCTACAAAAAGAATAGATAATTTTCAAGACTAGTATATATTAATAAAGGTATTAAAAATATACCATTTTGGATACGTAGCTACAGCAGAAAGGAAAAGGTAAAGATATTTCGTGAGATTCGGGATAGTTACGTCCTCTCATCTGTCATCTTTTAAATGGGCTCACACAAACCCCACTGTCATCATTACAAATGAAATTTTGATATGTGACGCTTTAACCACCATTATCTTTTATAAAACTTAAACCAGCCGAAAATTGGGAACTGGAAGTCCACGTTGATCGTCGCACACGGGAAACAATAATCCAGTCGATAGAGTAAGTGTTAATTTCCGCTTCCTAAAACTATCTTTCCACCACTCATCTTCGACAGAGCAGTAGCGCCATAGAACTTTCTTGGTTAGAAACCCGACTTTTCACTCCTTTCCCATTTAATAGTCCGACTTAGCCATTCCGCTCACCGGATGTGATTTTGCAGATAAGCATTCTAAACGCTGTCTCAGCTGCACAAACATGAAAAATAATTTTTCATGTCTCCGAATGATTCATGTAAAACAGAAGTCCGACATAAAAAAAGCGAAATCTACATTTCTATATTAAAGCTTTACTTAGTCATTTGCCATCCTAAGAATTCAGCGACCTATCTAGTAGATTACGGAGAAAGGGCAAATTTATTGAGAGATTTGTACAATGGTAAAAAATTTTAGTGAAGGTTTTCGAACCTGAACTGAAAGATTAAGATCAAACATCCTCCTTGATGAAAAAAATTGCAATTTCAGATAATTATCTTGATGATGTAAATGACGACCAAGCCACATTAAAGGCATAAGTGTTAAGTTGTTTGCCTGACGAATAACCATAACAAACTCCTATGTATACGCCAAAAAAAAGATAGCAAGATAAACGAGAAAGTGGCAGAATTTGCTATACTCTCAATAGTCCGACAAACCATTCAACAGACTCAGGAGCTACTCATAAGACATTAACACGGTAAAAGAGTATATACTAACATTATTAATAACAGACTTATCATGACTTACCGAGACATAGACATAGCTTCACCATTAATGCTACCAAAGACTGAAGCTCCAACGAAAATTGGCATAAGCATGGCGATCCAGGGCATTGCACGCTGGGCAAAGATCTATGACAAGAGGAAACGGGAATTTTAAGCCATTTTTCAATCGAAATATACTGAAAAGATTAAAAATAGAAAAAATATCTTACGACAGCCACAGCAGATGATCCAGAACCAGAAGCGAGCATTTCATGTCGACTTAGAACAGCCAAATATGCAATATTTGTAAGCATATAGAGCCCAGTGACAAGGGAAAGACCGATTCCAATGGAAAGTGGCAAATTTCTGAAGAAATTAACCAATTTAAAAAAATCAAGTCACTTTCTTACTTCCCGGGATTTTTTATTTCTTCCGTCAAGAAGTTGAGATAATTCCAACCGGAAAATGCCCAAAAGCCCTGGTAGAAGGAAAGAGCTAATTCACCTGGTGAATATCTTGAATCCTCAAAGGCATTGTGAAAGTTCTCCACATGCCCTATCGAAATTGTAATAAGAAAATAACAATCCTACCAGTGGCAAGAAAGTATAAACCAAATCCAATTATCAGTAGGAGAGCGAAGATTTTTCCAAATGAGAAGATAACTGCAACTCTGGCAGCCCATTTTACTTTATAACAGTTTATCGCACAAATAAGCACTAGAAATTTTATGAGGAAATTAAGATTATCTTACTTAGACCACAAATAGCAACCATGGTTACAATGTGGCTAGGAATTTCGCAATCTGGATAAATCGGTTGTAAGATATATTGTGCAAAAACAAGTGAGTTTGCGGCACAGCTAACACCACCGATAATGACAAATGTAATCCACATTACAATAAAAGCTGGAAGACCACCGAAGGCTTCAAGAATGTAGGCATATTCTCCACCAGATTTTTGAATTCGTACGCCAAGTTCAGCATAAACAAGAGCACCAAGCATGCTGAAAACACCAGGCACTACCCACATAATCAGGGAAAGACCAACAGAATTGGAGTATTTCAAAACACCAACTGGGGATACGAAAATACCCGAGCCAACAATTACGCCAAAAACTATGCTGACTGCTTGCAGAACGTTAATTTCTTTCTTCATCTTTATAACAGTTTTCCCATCTCCATTATCAGAACTTGAAATTTCCGGTTCCCAAGATTGTCGGATCATCCCTAATGCGATAACAAACTTCGAGTGGGGTTTGCCAGCAGATTTATAAAGGGTCCAGCGTTTGTGATTCAAGATAATTTGAACAAACAAAATTAAAATCAAAATGTTAATAATCGCATGAAATTAAATTTCAAATTCAGTTTTAAATTTCGAGTAATTCAATAGGTGAATCTGCTTGCAAAAATATATTCAGAGCTAGTTTTCAAATCTCACAAATTGCCTTTAGCCTTCATAATTTATTTACGGTTATTTGAAATAAAAATAAATTGTCTACTTAAATTTATCTAAAAGGACGTTTGTTGAAAACATATCTATCAATATACCTTGACTTGACTCAGTGTTTAATTAAATATACCACATATAAAATGCAGATCATTGTTCTTGATGTGCCGTTATAATGCCATTATTGTTCTAACAATAAAAACTTCTAGAGTATTTCAGTTATTTTTCTAATTCTCTCAAATTTATTTCGACGGAAACAGTCCACTTCCCATAATAGTGGATTTCCACTGGAGGATGTCTACATTTTCTTACGCTACGGCTCAGCACACCATCAATCTGATGAGTATGTATATTACCCTGTAAATCACCAGATATTATCCAATCATCACAGAAAGCAACAGCCGTACAATTAGGAACTATAAATCAACATAATTTAGTTATTTAAATATCGAGCACATATTGAGTATCTATATATCATTCTGTATCCTACTAATACAAGTGAGAGTAGATAAAAATACACTCCCTTATTGTCCACTTGAAATTACTTCCAAAACAATTTTCATCTTCATTTTATAAGTTAATACATTCCTTTTAAAGATGCCTATTTTATTTTAAAAAGGACGCAAATATATATGATATTTTGCAAATTTGACCTGATCAAAATTTTTACTGTTAAGTTGTATGGCATATCGCAAGAACAATAATCCCTTATTACATTTTATAAATTTATGAACACAATTATGATCGCATATACAATTCTTTCATTATCTTATCTATATATATATATTATTACAATGTAGAATTTAACATTTACATTTGTTTAACATATATTAATTCGTCTATAAGTAAACACATAAATACATAAG
>CAADRB010000108.1:19060-56076 GCA_900708905.1 Hymenolepis diminuta
AGCTCTGCTGTGTCTAAAAGAGAGACGGGCACCTGAAACAGCGGCTGATGTATCAGTCAGAAGACTCGGACAGGGAACATCAACCGCAAAATCTGAAGCCGAAATGGTTGAGGGACGATACGAAGCTTACCGATCTGCTCTTGGTTGTTTGGGTAGTCTTCTTGAATTAGCCAGACTCCCTGCAGCGATATCGAGGATTCCTGAACCTGAAAACGAGATGAAATACGATCCTGTTGGTGCCCTACATTGTATTGGTCTCAACCCTACAGTAGATGTCGTCAGACGAACCCTGTTAGATATTCTGAAGCTGATCTTCAAGAGTGATGATATTCTGGCGCATTTTGAAGTGATTGGATGGCTTCTCAATCATGATCTTCTTGAGCAGGCTGTGGAACTTAAATCACCTCACTTGGAAGCCTATTTAGAATCTCGTCTGTGTCAGTCGCCCAACAATATTCCTCTAAGGCGTCTACTTTGGCGACAGCTGGAATCCCGCGGAGCTAGGTTGGAGGCGGCTAGGGTACTTGAACATCTTGCTACAACGGATTCTAGTGAGGAGGATCTAACTTTGGAGGACAGGTTGGACTATCTTGCAAGGGCTATTGTCACTGTAAAGGCTCTGCCCCGTAAGTTAACTTCACACGTTTATTTAAAACAGTAGTTTGTACGACACCAGTGGGATTTGAAGAGTTTTTTTCTCCATTTGCTCCCTAGCTTAATAAATTAGGTAGCATGTGTCAGCGTTTTCTGCTCACTTTTGGATTTCGAAAATATCTTGAGAAGCATGATACTAGGGTCAGAATGAAGGTTGGTCCTTCGCTACTTTGAGGTTTTAAATAATCCTGGAAAGATGTGTTTTTATTCGATCGATGCAAGGAGGTTTTCTGGATTTCGTCAAACAGTTGACTTTTCTCAGATGTTTGTCAATGAGTCTAGAATTTGCAATTTTTAGGAAATAGTGTTAACTTTGTCAACAATTTAGGCCGAAGTCTTTAAGACATGTTGCAGCGTTTGGTGAGTATTTCCTGCACATTAATCAAATATTAACCTGAGATGGTAGGTAGGATATAACCTTATGCAGCCGATTTAAACCCCCAAAGACTAGATATGCTAATTCGGTACTGAATTCTGCCAATGATCAAGCCGTACCATCATACTGTGGTGTACCCGTACATAGTCTGCTCATGTTTTTCCTCTTGCATACTTTCCACTCTTTTCACTTCCCATGATAGACGCATCCCCTATCTTGCTATTCTCAGACTTGCTCCCACTGATCATTGCTTAGATTTTAAGGTCATTTGACATGTTACTCTGAGTCAGACTTGTTGAATCAACTTAGCTTCCCTTACTTAGACCGTCCGATGTGTAAGGTACTTAGGTAGTCTTAAAGTAAGATAAGGTTAAAATGACTGCTTACCAATTTGATGAGCTTCCGTGGATCTGGTTGACACAAATGTTTGAACGCTGATAATATTTTCGTCCTCAGAATCTCAAATGGCAGAAACTGCGGACTACTTAGCCGACCTCCAAGATCGATTAGATGTTGCAGAGCTACAGAGGCAGTTGTGCGTGGAATTGGCTGCTACAGGCACAAGTTCTGCGGCTTCTATGTCGGCAACCTTCTCACAGGCCTCCGTGGAGGTGGCTTTGAATGAACTCACTAGAGGACCTCTAGTGTCAGCATCGGAACTCTTTTCAACTTATGCAGAGCCTTTTGAGCTGCATGAATCGAAGCTGCTTTTGATGCACTTTGCTGGAGAAACGGTAAGTTTCTGCTTAGTAATGTCGCATATACAATGGGGGAGACCGTAGAGTTGGGGGGGGGTGTGGCTTCTAGACTTCTTATGAGCTTGAGCTTCGACCGTTTCCTGTCGAAACGGTCCTGTTTATGATGTCTCGGTCGAGTTGTATTTGTTGTACGCTAATTTTTCAATGTTAATGACGCAATATTTATACTAGTTCGTTTTGATCCAATTAATTGGAATGGCTTATGACAGATGCGATGGGGAGATATGTAGTTGTCATTTTCAGGTGAGAAAGGAAAGTGTAATTAGAATATTCTGATCTCGCGGCCGATTTCCATGTAGTTGGGGTTGCTGTCTTAAGCACCTCCATGGCTTGAGCTTGGTTTTAACGACAACTGCCATCTAATTTTAAAGAATTTTGGTTTAGAAGAGCGAAGGTTCCCATTCATTTGTATTTTTCCTGCTCCCACGTTGTACAAAGTAGTGCAAATCCGTGTGTTAGCAGAAGAAAGGGTAGATGGAGGGTTGATCAAATTTGAGAGTTTATTTGGAGGACTCACTATCGTATTTAGAGGTGCGGGAGGATGGATTAATTTTTCCAGCACTAATTTTGTGGTTAATAATTTCAGTCGAATTATGTTCGGCGTTTTCGTGCGCATGAAGGCCCGTCAATTTGGAGGAATGTATTGTTTGAGGGATAAAAACCCTTTTATCGCTAAAGCAATGATAGTTTCGCATATGCTTAGTGGGTCACAATTGAACAGTCTTAGACTTTCTCCCAGGGCTATTTCAAAAAATTAAATGGTATGGCGCGACGGACTAACTACGAGTTGTCTGTTGTTAGTATGTCGGTGGTGGTTAATCAATATGACTGAATCTTCCATGGTGATGTCGATGAGGACGTAATCAGTGAGCACTTTCTACCAGGATGTTTTGTTAAGACAACAAGTGGAAAATGTTTGAGGGACAAGTGACAAACGTCAAAGAGAGTTTAACTGCTTTTAGGACGCTGATCTTGTTGAGGCAATATGGCTGGCTCTCTTGCATCGACTTCTGCTTAACACCGGGGGAGGAGGGAATAGTTCACATTTAAGTTCTCCTGTCCCACCACAACGTAGACGTCTCTCAACTAGGAAGATAGCTCGAGGTTTGGAACTCAACATCGCTAACTGCTTAGGTCGACTTTATTCTCGTCTCGCGGCCGCAGTAGTTACTCCAAATCCGCTGAATATCGCCAGTTCTGTTCAATTGCATGTGTCTACTACGGCTGACTATACCTTCTTTCCCCTTGGTGAGTTTAAGCTTTAGAATCACCCACTTATTTGCAAATACATATGCATAGTTATGAGGTCAAAACATTGAGGATGATGAAATTTGGTGTGAAGAGTTCTAGATTTCTCTGGTATTTCCTGGGGGATTGGAGTGAAATAGAATAAGGTAGATTTGTATTTCAGTCCAAAGGCGAAGTGTTTGGTGAAAAGTGGTTGCGAAGTTTCCGGAGGAATTCACTGAGCAGACTCATCACAAAACGCGGCTCCGCAGTCAATTTTAATTTATTCCATGAGGGTGCAAAATTCTGTATATGAGTGACAATGATCTCGGATTTGCAATAATGACTAGAACGGGAAGTGCTGTGCTTCTTAAATAATTTACCCTGGTCCTTGGTGAATAAGTTCTTTCGAGGTGAACAGGTTGTAGGGGATACTACTCGGATATTTTTTTGCTTCAACACTGTTACGATTCTTGTGGAAAAGAAGCTTTGATTTTGTGGTTGAACTTTTTAATAGATTTCCTTCTCTCAAAGAGAACATTGACATGTGAACTTTAAAATGCACATTAGAGGACCAGCTGTGCAGAGCGTTTGTCGTGGAAACACAAAAACGCTTTATTAGAATGAAAATCTCTATGCTGAGTCTTGATGTCACTTACGCAACGTTTTTATTCCTGGTAGTTGTAATTATATCCACTTTGGAGCGTTACGCAGTTCAACAGAATCTCCCTACTAATTGGGTTCCCGCCATTTTCGGTGACGCCAAGATTCCGCCCAGTCCTGAAGTCGTGGAGGCTTACAACATAATTATCTGCAAGAAGGATCCCTTCTGGATGCGCGAGAATGTCAGATCGCGTCTCATGGAAGTAATCTACATCTTCGTGGCAGAATTCATCGACTCGCCTGCTCGACTGTCTCCTAGACAAAGGTATTACTTACATGATTTGAGTAGGGAGCAATTTAACGTGGTACTACCACATGAGTTCTACTTCATACCTTTCATAAGGGATATTTTAAATAGATCAGATAATTCAGTAGGTGTTGAATTTAAAGCTCCACCCACTTTTCAAAATGAGTATCTATGTTGTGTGTCAGAATAGCAATTAGTGAAGGAAAAGCACTAATGAAAGATGTGTCTGTTTGTATACTCGTACTTCGCCTTGCATTTGCATTCAATGTCTCCTCCGAATATAAAATGGGTTGATTTGTTCTATCAAGGTCTCTATTATAAGTAAGAGGTTTGTTTAATCACTGTTATAATCTCTTTTCCCATTTCCTGTATCCTATTTTTTGCTTTATTTTTGTATCCGCACTTGTAACAATTTGTTTTCCTAGTTAGCATAACCATGTATAAAGCCAATTACTAAATTGAACGAAGGTACAATTAATCCTTAATTAGTTTTTTGTCATATTACTTACCTAATGTTATGTAATTATTATTTCTAATTACGCAATTCTAAAAACGCAAGTTTGCTGACTAAGAAATAAAACGGGTGTCTTCAACCATTGTCTGATTTATTTAAGTCCTGATTTATTTTCTTCTTGAGGTAGTAAAACTTACAAATTGGTGATGCGTAATGGCCAATTTATTATCGTTCTGGTTTTATAAATTACTACCACTGCGTCATGAAGACTGTGTCATGGACCCTTGTCCAGTTTATTTTCGCGAGGATCCCGAAGCATGGTTGGCACTTATGAATATGTGGTTTCAAGCTATGGAGATCGCAGGATCACTATGGGGAAAAACAGGAGAAGTTTGGAATGGTTCTTCTTTGACTTCTTGCAGAAATCAAACCTAAATTTATCAACTTTCTGTAACATCCACCCATTGAGAAGGCTTAGGAAATTCTGAAGAAGGCTATTGTACGACGGACTGGCTTGTACACCATACATTGCTTGGGGCAGCTGCTCAGCGAAAAATGTACTATAACACCTTTGTATTCTAAATGTCCTATCCATTAAGTTATTTTCCTGCGTACTACCTCTTCCATTTTAATGTACATCCATTATGCCATGCTTTTACTTGAAGAAAATTCAATTATATCTGATGAAGCGCAATGGACATGGTGCATTATTTTGACATAATCGTTAATTCTTTTCTCCGTTCCCAGTAGATCTCAAGTTTGTTTGCTTTTGTTTAAACGTCTTGCAAAGTATAAATCAGTCCAGAAATATTTAAATAGCGTTTTCTTAAATTTCAAAAAGTAGGTGTAGGAATCGTGGTCCAAATAAGGGCTTGTTAAAAACGTCTTCTAGACGATGCAAGGTAAAGTGAAAGGGCATAAAACGGAGGCAAATCGAGAAACATGTAAGAGTAAAGGAGGTGGAGGAAGCAACCATCTGGATATAGTGGCTTCTTCCCTCTAAAGCATCAAGAGGTCATGGTTGAATGTATATCGGATCCTAGCCTCTCATCAGTCCTCTGTACACTCGTGTTGGTCTGCGTACCGGTGTAGTTGGTGGCTTAGCCTAATCCTAATTCCTCAGTTTCAACGTGCTTGGTGGATTAGACGTCAGTGGACTAGACCACAAAATGTTCACGACAGTATTTTGCTTAAATAAGTAATAATTTATCATTCCGAATAAAATGCTCAAATATATTGAGATTGGCATGTCGGGTTTGATTGCTTCACTTTTGTTTTCTTTGTTGAGAAGCATCGCCTGTCGGTTGAAGAAACGATTTGTAGTTGTCGGACCTTTGACCAACGAGGCGTTTCAAACAATTGGATCAATGTTAAATGGACAGAGAAGGAGTCAGAAACCGAATAAATGTTTTATTTTCTTGCATGTTTAAACGTGTGGAGACATTGATAGGAGCTTTATTTATAATTGCTTTGTATTCCGCTCATATGACACTTTCATCTATGACCTTTTCACTCTGAATTAAATAACTCCAACGCATTGTGGAATTGGTTATACGTGAACTCCACGTCGACATCGGTTTTCATTTGTGTAATCATCTCTTTTTTCTGTAAGGTAATTGTCGACAGAAGAAATGGTTGATAGTTATAGTCACCCTTTGACTAACCGTGTGTATTGTTTACAGTTGAATTCACATTAAATCGGTCTTTGAAAGTCGGGCTTCCTTGTTCTTTCATTAGGGTGTTTTAACCAATTCGTTAGGTTTAGAATGACGAAGGGGAAGTAGAACGGGTGATCTACTACCTATCTTCCTCCCTATTGTCATTCATTTTTCTGTTTTGTAGACAACTCCAGAGCAGTCGAATGCTTGACCATCTGACAACACACTTGGTGGAACTCCATGCAGAACCCAAATCCGGTGGAGACCATACCCTGATGGGCGGAGGTAGTGGTGGTGCCAGTGGCGTCCAGAGTCAACATCAGCAACATTTGTTGTTGGTGGAGAAGTTGCGAGGATTGAGAAGCCATCTGGAAAGGATGGCTTCATCTGCTGCTGCCATTTGAGAAAGGAGAATATAGGTACAGATAAAGAAGAACGTGTGAAGTCATTTGCCTCTCTATCACTCCTCCACCATTTCTCTGTGCTTTATGTATTATTCTTGTGAAGTCTTCTGCAAACTTTGATATGAACATAAGATGATATTATCTTTATTCTAAGGAATATTGGGAGCTTGGGAATTGGGTTTTGTAAAGTGATTGGAACCAAATAGAAAGTTCTGGAAATGACAGAAAAGACTGAAAATAGTGCGATGAGTATGTGGTTTAAGTGCAGTTGTTCTAGCTGGAAGGAACGCATGAAGTTGGTACATCTCACATCAAATGCAGGAAGTGCAGTTTTCTCGCAGTTAAAGGTAGCGTGCGTATTTGCGAATATTCTGTATTGTGGTGCCCGCATAATCTGCTCTTCTCGTGAAGAAATCCAACATTAAGATTCCCCAAGTAATTGGGCAAGTTAAAATATGAACAGATCAAACCCAAGATTAGCAGGAGTAAGTTACGTCGTGTCTTTTACATACACATAGAGAAAGTAGTCAGGACAAAAGGGCAGTAAAGAAGATGGGATTAAAGTGGTTGGAGGTAAAGGCATTAAAATGGAAGAATAATTGCGTGGAAACCTGTTTTCTTCAATACAAAGCTTGACCTCTAGTGGTGTACTGATGTGGAATATCAATCAATCTACACCAGTCCGATCTCCTCATATTCTATTCAGGTGTGTTCCCTCCTGTTCTTTCCTCCCCCTTTCTCACGACAAAGTATTTAGTTCTCAGACTAAGATTTCTCACTCCGTGTTGTCAGACAGGCGTTTGTGTGATTTTTCGTAATAGAGTCTCTTCTCAATGAGTTATGACTTCTCCCTGACTCTCCGTAGATGGCATTTTCTAAGTCGGGGTCACAATGAAATAGCCACATTCTATCCATTAGGATTTGTGCGAGACGGAAGCTCTCGAAAACTTAATTTTACCTACCAATAGAATTTATTCAGACGCTGTTCTCTTCCAACTTTGAGTAAAATAGGGCAGATAATTTGACGTCTCTGGGATGGGGGTTTATTTATCTCAGAATTTACGATTAGTCAATATATCACAATATTATGGACATTCCATTTAACATGTGGAAGCGCTATTCATGGCCTGTGCAACAAACTCCAAAGTTCTAGTATCGAATCTTGATATTCTGAAATTGGAATGTGAGATCTTGTAGTCAGTCTGTGAAAACTGGAACGTGGCAATTTGACAGAGGGTAATATCTGAATATTTATAGATGGGAAATCGGCAAAGACTATTGAAAATTCCGCTGGAGATTTAGAGGTTGAGAGCTTGTTGAATGATTAGTTAAATCAACTAATCGGGTCAACGATTATGTTCGACGAAAAGGGGTTTAGCTAGACGCCTGATAATGAACCGCAATGGTCGTTCATTTATTGTGTGCCATCTAAACCGCCAATTTTCCGGAAAATTTCCGATTCTTCGTTTCTACTTGCAGTGTTAAAGCAGTGTTGGAAGTGCTAAGTCTGATTTGCAACTTTATCACTGAAATAATTAATTTCACATTTTATTCCACTCTGTTACCTCCGTCTACGCACTTTCATCCATTTGTTAATGACATTTTGCGGCATACGATTGGTGCTCCCTTCTGGTATATGGGATATCCTCAGTAGTACGTCACTGAACGCAAACTCTGGGATGACGTACTATATACCAGAGTCGTCATATTGGAGTTTGAAGATGGGAAATTGACAGAATGTGTCTGGTTCACTGATGAAGGGGAAGGTGCCATGGGGAGTGTGTTACACAATTAGTTTATTGGGGTAGGGAGGAGGGTGATTGCGTGCCCTAAATTTGATACGGGATTCAAAAGTCTACCGATTCCAGAGACTGCAGCAAGTACTATTTATCCTCCAGGTTCTCAACTTTTACTTCTTAAATCACAGTAAGCCATTTGCAGCAAAAGTCACTTTGCTCCCTTTAATCTTTTCCATTCTGTTCTTGGGTTTGAATGGTTTGTACGGTTTGGGTGTATACTACTTCCTATTGATGCTAAATTTATCTCATTGGTTAAAGTTCAATTTTCAATTTGATCAGTTAGTATATAAGTTCTGAGTATCACCGGTAAGAACAAATTTGGAAATTGAACCTTTCGAAATTAGGAATTGAAGTAGGGAGGAACATTGGTTAGGAAAAAAGGGGGCAAACCAGTGAATTCATTAATCGAACGGTTTTATTTCACACATATATCTAACCTCATTTCATTTCATTACTTTTCCTTGTTCAGTTGCATTTTAAAAAAAGGAAATGCAATATTTACTTTTCGACTGGGTTACAATATCACCTTCGAGTATCTGCTTTCAATGAAATAACTTCAATAAAGAGACGATTGTCATCTCTAAGAGACAAACATTAATTTGTTAAGAGATATTCAAACTTCTCAGTCACCTTGATGCGAGTTAAACGAAAAGTGAGCAATGTTTTTATTGGAAGTTTCAGGCTGAGTAGTTGGTTACGCAGTTGAATTTATAATTTATTCTCCAGTTAACTAGGAATACGGTTTAATCATAACCGTCCTCCTTTTAATATCTTAGTCAGAAAATAACAAGCAGGTTTTGGACTGGTAAGGTTAACTATGCAGATTAATCGACCGGCCGATAAGTTGATGTAATTATGGATGTGCATTCAACGCAGAATCTCAGAAAAAATTCGAACTGCAGAACATTCGAGAAGATGGAGTGCGTTTGCATAGATTTATCAAAACAAATTTATAGTCTGAATTCAAAGAAGTCTAATTGTTTAAAATGACATTCTGACAATAGTTTTAGCGTCCACTCCAACCTATCTCATTCACCATCTGTTGTATGATTTACTGTTCCCCGTGCCCTCATACTTCTCCTTTATTAATACATGCTCTTGTTGAGTGAGTGAAATAGTTAACGTTATGAAAATGAAATACTTCAAACTTATAAACCTTATTTTTATCCTATTAACTCCACCATTTATTTCTTTTAATATTTACGCACCGATGTGCTTTTACCTATTTTAATCAGTATTTTAACTCGCAGCAATTCAGATCAATTCTAGAGTAATTAACTTCGGGAAAGCAACTAGAGTAGGTTAGGCAAGGTTCAATAATGAATAAGGGGGAGGGGGAATTGAAAAGGAGGCTTCAAATGAGTAACCTCTTGTTTTTCAGTCTTGGGTTACCGAATATTCATTCATATTCATTCACATTCATAATTTTCAATTCATAGTTCGTTCTCATGACTACTGATCCAATTCTCCTCCGCAACCTCTAATCCTTGTTGATCGATTGCTTAGTTACAATAGTCGGTCTTGCCACTTCAATTTACTCTTTCGTAGGTTGATAGAGCAGAATGATTTCTGCATATTAGGTATTTAACGAAACATCCATTTTATGCGGTTCGGATGGAGTGAAATAGGTAAAAGTGCTTCACTTTTTACAATACGATATGAGGGAAAGGCAATATAGGTGTTTTGTAAGCAAATTTTAATAAAGAAACGTAAATTTTTTAGGCGATTGTGAAATTACATTAAAAATTTTAAACTGTAATCAAAAGCATTGTAACTAGTAAAGTCATGTTTTACAAAATTAAATGGCTACTTTTTGTTAATAACAAGTGCATTCTTATTGCACTTATATAATTATGGGTACCACTTATTTATCACTTGAGATAGGAAACAATATAGGAACCACTGCCAATCTCTTAGAAAAAAGACGAGGGTATTTGATAGCCTTCTGAACTAATCTCCGTCAATCCTCTAGATAACCATATGATAGGGATATAATTTGCTAACTGACAGATATGAAGTAAAGTAAAGTTTATACTAAAAGAAAGAATCTGTATAATATTTAAATGATAAATATGAATATACTAAAATATGGTAACATTCCACTATCTTGACCTGACGACTCTCTAACTCAACAGTTGGAAACGGTTCCACGTTCCCATTCCTTGGACATACTCTTTTTACTGTAATCAGATGAATTTGTAATTGTGAAATGAGCTATTAAGGAAAGACAAATTAATTCTTTCCTCTTGAAAATCAGCGGCTACGGCAATTTTCTTTCCGCTTGTTTCGAAATTTTGACCAAACTCTTGCATCGTTTCATGCGTTTTAAAATTATAAGGATAACTGGAGTTATGTAGAAATCCTGGTTTGGAGACGGAGATCCCATAATTTAACCTTCTCTCCAAGGTAAATGTTCTGCTGAAGTCTATGCACCCCATCTAAATCGTTCATTTGATACGGTCCATTGATACAACCTTTCCAAAAGACTAAATAAAAAATAAACGTTCTTTAGTTGTAATGCCTGCGTTAACACCCATGACTACAAAAGCTTGTGTAATTTTTAAACAGGGGATAGCATCTGAACACATATAGATATGTCAGGATTTAAGAGGAGTGCATGAAGAAGTTTATCCTTCACAATCATGAGATACTGAATTGCTTACTTTCTCATGAGGGAGTGTAATTCAAATCCAAATGTCCAAAGGTCGATCTGATTGATTTGATCCATGGGTTTGTGAGTGAGTCAATGTCAACGATATTCGGAGCTTTCTGGCGAGTTAATTTAATCGAAAATTTTGTCCCTGCACTTGGTTTAATTTCCATAGTCTTACTATTATGAGTATGCAGAAAATAACTACAGTGGACAAATATATAAATAAATATATACTGATAATAACGTGTTCATGTTTTTCATAGTATCGTTGTAGAAAGGTAAGTGCTAACCATATATCTAAGAAACTGAAGAGTCTAGCTGAGTTATCACCCTTCAAACTTCTCATGATCTTTACAGCAGAATGTGGTGGAACGAAGGCAAAACAGTGGTGGGCAGATTTTGAGATCAGGAGGAGGGGAGAGCGGGAGTAGTTTAAACATCTTAATTTGAATAAAACTCTTGAGGTCACGCGATGGTTCCGTAAGTCAGTTTGAGATCACAGAAGGAGTTATGCCCTCCAAGAACCACTATGGACATAGTAACAGTCTTGAGATCATGGTAAATAAGTCTCAGAGATAATTGGTGATGACCGTGGGGGAAAATTTTAATTTGAGGAGAAAAGCAAACGTTGTCATCAATATACGCCGTATTTAATTTTCTTATTTTCTTTATAAAGTACTCTATTCAGAACATATTTCTCAACAATTATTTTTTCGCTAAGTACTCTTTTCTCCAACTTAAAATCTGGCTTTTTGCTATTCAGATATTAATGCTCATTCAGTCAGGAAATTTGAAAATGGAAAGCTGAGGCATTTCACATATGACTTATTTTACCTCAACGTTTCATAAAAAATTAAAACTCTATTTTATAGATGCTGAGGACATTTATTAGTTGGGGTTTTATTTAAAAAGCCGAACATCTTAAGTTTCTACAAAAGCCAAAAAGGCGTATATTGTAGGGTCCAACATGAACATTTCTGCTATATCAAGTTTAAACCCATAAAGTTATCTATAATTTATGTAAACTCTCAGATGATTGTTGATTTTTTAAGTTTCAAGCAAGGAAAATGCATAATACCGACTACAAGAAAAATTATTACAGAAATAATAGATAAATTAATAATTGTTATGTTGTAGCATATCAACATAGAAGTCTGACACGTTAGAGGTAATGCGTTTAATATGCATCGCACTCGGCTAGCTGTCCTTACTCTCACTAACTAACTGGAACCACCTTGGGGTAAATTCTATTGAGGTTTGCTATGTTGACATTACGTAAGGTGCTTAAAGTCATGCAAGATTATTCTAATCTCTCGAAATTTGGAAAAAGGAATTGAATTAATCAGGCCGACCATATTATTCAATCAACCGGTTCGTAAACACTGGATGTCGAGACCAAATAAATATGTACAGAAATCCAAGGGATGAATGGTGAAATTTTTATTCTTTATGAGACTTTACTGTTACCCGATTTTAGTTTCTTTTCCAAAATGAAAAATTGTAAATAATTTATTAATTGCGTGAGTTATAAGATGCCAGCTAATTAATAAACTTGAAACTAAACTTGTACTACCACCAAATCCAAGTGAACGCGTTTTTGACTGGGACAGCGTAACTATTATTCACTTCTGCCTCGCTCTTGAAAACCGAAAATTGGCAGAGATGTTACCCGATTATCTACAAAGCTATGCTCCAATAGGATAAAGTTGTTTTCTAAAATCTCCATTCTTGAGGGACATTTTGGAAGAGAGTGTAACTTGTAGAGCGAGCCGTACGATTTATCTAATTTCACTTTTTCCTTATCTCAGTAAAAGTTTACCGTGTGCACAAGATGCTACGTTTATCTGCTTATCCAAATATCCACACAATAACTCACAGTGGACAAAACTAGACGGCCCCTCTAAGGATATCTTAGTTTGGCTCTTTATCGCAACCCAGACTACTCTCGCTTTACTTTCCTTCCACTGACCAATTCATCCTTTAAATCCCTTCTTCTTTTCCCTCTCATTAATTTCCATTTGCCTAACTAATATGTAGTCCAACTCAACTCTTGGTTCTTTCCTCCAGTTAGCCTTAGAAAAGTTAGTTCAATAAGTGGGTTTCAAAGCCTAATACGATCTAGCTCATCCCCCTAACCAACTTATGGTCATTGGTACTCCCTATTGCTTGAATGTATTAATTTGAGGCGATTTCTCAAAGACTTTTATTTTCACGATTGTGTATACCTTTACCAATGTCTGGCAACATTTTCCATTACCGAATCTCAAATTCTGGTTATAACCTTTAGATTACTATTATTCAACTATCAATATAAGTAATGCGTATTAATCAAATAAAAGGTAACTTTTATTAACAAATAGATATAAATAATAAATAGATTTATTGGTAATAAACCAATTAATTATATAAATAATTTGATGAATGAATGATCTTGTCTACTATCAATCGATTATTACTTATATTCACAGAAATAATGGTAAATAATTTCAAAATCATTATCTGAAACTAAAATAATATTTTTCTAATTATTAATAATATAGTAAGTAGATGTCCTAGTAATTTTATTTCAATTGAGGAGTATTTTGCGTGATCATATTTATTTATCGATCTCAAATCAGCAGAATACTCTCATTTTAATCATGGTAACACGCAAAAATATTGATTTGAATAATAAAATCATCTCTAATGTGTTGAAGGGAAAATTGACTGTCAAATTCTGGATTCCAAAGCACCCTTGATGCCACAAACATTGATTGCCCATCCATCTTTGTTATAATGGTGTGAACCACGTACTTGAATCTAAAAATGGGAAGAAATAAAACGGCAGTTTAACTTTGTTTAGTTTTGACATAATTAGTAAGAAATGAGTAGGCAACCAGGAATGACTTCAACTTGACACCATTGTCGTTTTAGTGAAATTATAAACTGTTCTGCAGATCTTTGCAATGAAATTGTGGGATGGGATTTTTTTGAGTTCCTCACTCTCACTTCGATTGCCCTTATTTTGACTTTTCAATCTCTTTTCTATCTTTCTCCTTCGACATTTTTTCTCCTTTTCCAATGGTAAACGGTTTTAGATCCATTTTACTTAGCCGCAGTCAATTTCACTGACTGGACTTCTCCAAATAAATTAAGTATTGAGCGTATTTTCTATTTGTTCTCAGACAGTTTTACTATTTTAATGGTTATGTCGAGGTGAATTTTTAAGACAAAACTTACAATGCACAGCTTTCAATACAATGTTTACTGATGGAAAGAGAATGGCAAGTAGTGGATTACAAACGTGACACTGGAACCTCTACACTGTTCCAGTCGTGGTTGGAACATATCCGTCCTTACAACTTCATTGCTTGAAATTTTCGACAGCATTTGTGGTTGGAGCGAGTGTTAGTTTGTAAGAGGAATGATTTTCTTAAGCCCATTAGTTGATATAAACTGACGAGATAAATGTGATAGCGATAAAAGGGGCCATTGTCTTTGCATAAATATTGCTTCGATTTTTAAACTTTCCGTACTCTGATAAGCCGAATAACCGTTCATCACAAATTGGATTAAATAGGCGTTCAAGTTGTTGCGAATGTCAATAAAGGCCGGGGGTGAGGTATATATGGTGATCTCTCAAATTGATAATATTGTGAACATATCAGTTAGCAGTGGGAGGTTTTACTCATATCCCATGGTTGATTCAAAATCTCTTTTCTTAAAAGCAGGTCGTCCATCGCAGTTGTATTGCAAGCAGTAAAACATATTCCATTGTGATCTAATTTTAATGCAATATACGGTTATTCAGACCAATTAATGCCTGACCTTAAGAAGAGTCGGTCTACATTCAGTGGTTGAGAAGAAATGTGATCTAATATGATATTCCGCAGTTTATAGATTTAGCAGAGTGAAGATGAGATTTATAAAAATTTAAAGTTAGAAGAACCTTGAGTGCTGGGTTCATTAAAGATTCATGAACTTAATTAAAAAACTAAGTAGATCAACTAATCAGTAAGCTCTGAATAACGCCAACATAAACAGCTTGAATGGTTGTTAGTTGAATCTTACATTTAAAAGACTAAAGAAGATAATATCAGGATCTAAATCAATAAGCAACTATCGATAAGCAACTAACAACAAATCTGAGTTTATACTGATCCGATGGAGATACCTTATGATCCTTAAAAGTAATTTTGATTACTATAAAAAATCAAATGCAAAGGCCTCACTTGGAGCCAGCTAGTTTTTCATATGGCATATTTTCGAATCTTTTTATATTTAGAAGCTACTGATAGTTTTAAAGACGGTTGAGGATAAAGTGTTCTCTTAAATTCAAACGGCTAAGGTGTAAATCTCGAATTTCACCAACCATTTAAAAATTTCCCTCATAGCAAGAGAAAGCTTTTGCTCGTAATTATTTAAGTTTGATCTATTTAAATTGGGAGAAATCACCAAAACTCAGGGCTCCAAAAATTAGTCAAACTTGGAAAGAAGAGAAGATCAAGAAGAAGTTGAAAATTTATGGTTAGGGTATCAAAAGAGTCTTGCTTAACTTGACTTTTAACCTCGGGTTGAACAGATAGTATGTCTCTTTATAGTTAGTCAAGATTCTGTTATGGTCATAAAAACTTAAATGAAAAAATATTTCCTTTGAATTTATCCAAGCGGTTTTGAAAAATACACAGCTAGTTTGAAATGGTTAATTAGCAAAAGAACCCCTCATCCAAGAAATTTTATGATAATTTGAAAACGAGATGAAAATCATGCAATTTACCAATAAACCTTATAAACAAAGACATCAATTTAGTTACCAGAAATTGTAACAGCACATCCTGAGTCCTGGTGATATTTGATTGATTAAAGCCAAGTATGCTTGACTTACCCCAAAATACAATTCAATGGGAGTAGAATGTCATCGAACCCTTTCTAATGTGAATTTGTCATCGTAAGATGATAAGATAGAGCCTAGTTCAGGAAGAGTCTAGTTTCATAAACTGATTAGGAACAGTAGAATGAGGAATTTCGGCAACCCGATGACTCTGATTGTATTATTCTCCGCATTCGTGGGTTCAACAGCAGTGTGTGTCACAGGTTTCATTTCCATCTAGGAACTGGGTGAGTCTGGGCTCATCGAATCTTTAATTGTTGATCTTGTTGGTTTTAAAGCTAAAAAATTAAATCAAACTTAAAATATTTAAAGCCAGTAAGTTACATCGTGGTTACAATGGTCGAACTTACTTATATGAGGAGTTAGTACCAAATTGTTTATATCAGCAGAATCTAACTTAACGAATCCATCCTTTGGAGGATAATCAAAAGCAGATTCACCGAAATTCAACAGTAATTCCGCATTTTTCAAACTAACTGAGGGAAAAAGGCCTGCCGAAACCTGGTTCTGAGGTATATCAAATGCCTTTGGGAATCGCTTTCCTAAACAAAAAATAGACATCCAGAGATTCTTTCCATTAGCTAAATCATTCGAACCGAGAATGTACCATTCTTGGACCAACTGATGGTTCGGTTGTCAAGATCAAGGTAACAACCAATGACATCATTGAGAGTGAAAGATTCACCATAATCATCGAATTGACGACGATGAGATTTCTTTCCAGTACCACCGAAACCGTAGCTATCGTTGTCTGTCCCAATATCATGAGAAGCTAGGGCAGTGGACCAACCCAATCGACATAAACCATCGTCAGTTATTCGTGCCTCATAGTAGTACTTGCCTGAGAAAACGGGGAAAAAGTATGACAACCAAGTCTACTCAAACTAATTCAGTAGAAGAGATCGCCCACTTACCGCCATTTCTGACGCCTTTTGTTGCTCTTGCACCATGCCACCCAGCAGGGTCACGGCTTTGACAGAGCAGTCCATTGGGGCCAATAGCAAAGCTAGCTGTTCTGTCAAACACGTTTAAGTGCACCGGTTCGGAAAACATTGCCGGTTTATTAGCAGCCATAATTACATCTCTCCTGCCAAGAATCATAGTCTGAGTTAATGATAAAAAAGATGGTTAAAAGAGTTGATCATAGTCTTGTGATAGCATCGTTCGAGTCCTGCGGCTTAGGAGTAGAGAAAAAGCCTCATTGTCATCCACTGACTGACTGAAGGTCGCTGTACCATTTTCCGGATAGGTTGTGACCTTTAAAGATGCAGACGTGAGCATATTAATTGGAATGTCTCTATTGCTGCATTGCCACCGACACCATAAAGAACATCCTCATGTTGGACATGATTGTTGCTAAGTATTGTGCCATGGCTGCTTCCCGTTGGTCAGTGGAGGTTAACCGATCAGCGAGAGGTAAGCAACAACGGGCGTCTGAGAGCAACAGGCCCCTGTGCATTGGAATCGGTTTCAGGAATAGGAACAGCTTCTCCTTGAATGTCAGTCAGAAAGATCCAATCCACTTCTTGAACAGCTTTGGATATTCCGGGCAAGACACCCATTTCTATGAGACAAAATAGGTGAAAAATGTTCAGTCTAAATTATGGATAAAGGAAACTGCAACCGACAAATCAGAGGCTCAAGAACATGACGCATCTCAAATATAAACGATTATTCAATTGCAAATACCTCACCGAATTTATAAGCGAATTACAAACGAATCAAAACATGTGCAGTCTTCTGATTAAATAACATTTTAGCAATAATTAATTTGTGTTTGATTGAAAACTTCACGCTTTAAAAGAGACTTTAACACTCGACATCATAATATTTAAGGACATTTACTTTATAAATTTAATAACTCGTCAAAAATCATGAGCCTCTTTTTATAAAACTTACCAGTCTCAATAAATTCTGCCTTACCCGAAACCCAATCTTCTGGATCACCAGTACTGTCTGCTGTTAGCCGAGAGCTGTCACTTACCATCCAATAGGATCATTGGTGCCTCCTGTCCTGACCTAAGCCAGTATATAGATTGTTTTGGTACTGACTTTAAAATGCACATCACTGTTCATATTTTTAAAATGTTCTTTTTCAATTTGTGAGAATGAATACCAATTCTTCGGCCATATTAGGATTTTTTCAGCAACCTGAAACTCATTAATTGATAAGATAACGGATACGATTGTTTCTATGATGTGAACCGGGGCCACATATAGTGAATAGTCATGTAAGTAGATTAGTTAGGTGGTGGGTGGTAAGCTACCACAACTTATCGGTCAACGAATTAGGGTTCTTATGTAGAGGTTATTTCGTAAGACGCCGATCATGTTATCAATGTCTTTGAGTGAGATTTGCTATCTGATCATCTATGTGCATGCAAGCACACACAACTGGACCGGCAATAAATACTGCTATCGAGATTTTATAGTTGATAAGGGAATAATTATGTATGCTCTGAATCTTTCAAAATGATACAAATAACAAAATCGTCATATTTTAGAATATCAGCACTGACATTTAGTATGATACTTACCTATCTCAGCGAGACTTGCAAGATTACGTATTTAAATCCAGTGACTGGAAATAAGTACTCGGGAACGGCAAAACATAATTGCATATGTTCTTTAATATGAAAATCTCTGACTGCCCGAACTAATAGCTTTCATTCTCTTGCCAAAATTAAGACCAATAGGCTTCTCATCTCCCTTCTCGTCTACTATTGTGCTAACTTTGAAAATATAAACAAATTATGTTCAAATATTTGTATTTTAATTTCCCCCTATTTTAGAATGCGTCGTTTTCGATATTTTTATTAGACCCAATCGAATATTTTCGATGACCTGACTGAAGCTCATCGGATTCGTTTCTCGTGCACTGAATTATTGATTACTGGGGTTTTATGCTCGTATCCAGATATGCAACTCTAGATTAACTGGGTAGTCATTCAGTTTCCCATCTATATATAAACCGTCGTATATTCGAAATAAATATTCAATTGGTTTTATCTTATTACTTCAACAAACAGCTCCAGAACTCGCTGTCGGGGAATCACAACTGGAATGTGCAGATGAATGAAGATAGATTTAGAGGAAGGATACTTGACTGCATGTTTCAAGAATATTACGAAATTTAAGCGGTGTTTCAAGTGATCGATTATTCAATCGGGCACGCCATACGTTTTGGATTATTATGAGGTAATAAAGTGGTTTAACATATTTTAACTATTAGGGCATTGTAGTCAATGCACATCTATGGGGTCATGATCTGATGTCCATTTGACCTCACGTAGACACCAGAACCGTCAAGCGAACTGAGTAGTAGGAGAGTTGTTAGACAAGTAGTTTAGAATTAGAGCGAAGCGTGGATGCTCACTCTCCTCAAGTCTAGTGTTAGGAAGGCTTCATTTATGTGTTGTTCACAGGGTGACTGAAAATAAGTGTCCGAGAGTGTGGCAAGTTATCGACGCACCATAAAGTTCGGAACCAAACCGTTCTAATGAAGAAGTACTCGCTCAAATCTACACAACTGTCAGTGGGAATTGTCATGCTAGACACAAGACTACAGGCTTCATAATGTAGTTTCGAGCGGTTTAAGGAATTATAGACAAATACTTGAGTACAAATCGGATTTCAGATAAAACATCATGTGTGATCTTATTTATGATAAGAAGTGCTTTCCATTTAATTTTAAAATAGGAAGGTACATCTCACTCACCCTTTTTACTAATTAGTTATGGCTAATTCGATTGATATTGCCCTAAAAGTTCAAAAAGATCAACTCAACAAAGAGAGAAGGTTGCTTTATAAAAAATACACCAACTAAGCATATTTGGGGAAAAATATATCAGAGAATAACAAACACCCAAATCAGATCAACAGAAATGGATGGGAAATATGCGAATTGAGTAGAGGGGTCGACGTATAACCTTGAAACTAACATTTGCTGAAGGGGAGAAAAGCAAAATGAAGTACTTAAGTTCTGAAAATTAAGGCATTCTTAATAGCATGATTGGCGATAGGAACCTCCTTCAAGGCTTGAGATATTTGAGAAGTTAAAAAATAGTTAGCTTTGAAGGTGATAAGATAAGGTGATGAGGCTATCGTGATCGAGGTTTTCCCTAGCACTTTCTATATCGCATGTTGCATTCTTGAGCATTCTACTACCTCTCGAATGCCTCAATATTGAGTTAATGAGTCCAACCCACCTAGTCAAATAAATTCCCAGTGACATTGTATCCCAGAGTCAGATGTAACAGAAATTGAATACTTCAATTCAAATAAGGTACAAAGGGGGTTATTTTACAAGACTCTGTTTCCCATAGCTTTAATTGGTAAACAAAAGCGTTGCTTGGACATACTCTGTGTCCCAAAATGACGACAGGATGCAAAATTCTGATAAAATCTAAGATGGCTGAAAAGAGAGTGAGTGACTCATCACACTAATTGGTTCTAATGGTCTAGGTTGCTGATAAAAGTGAGTACCGGTACCCAAGTATTCGACGGTTCTAGAAATCAGTTCATTTTTGGAATTAAGGTGCCCCTATCTACGCTTAATTGGAATCCTTTAATGTTCTTTTTAAAAATAACTTTGGTGATAGTCAATATGTAAGAGTTAATCTCCAGCGTCATGAATCTGGCCTGTTGATTATCTAATTAACTTCACAGAAGGGTATAAATAACTTGATATGCTCTAACCTTCTCAATATTCTTCTTCAGCGTGATTAGATGTTCGAAATTGCTGCCACTAATTTAACGGTCATAAGCTTGCGAGGAGAAAGACTTTAAGCGACCAAGTCTATCAGTTGATTTCATGATACTCATCACTTTTAGCCTTCATAACAGTTTGTTTTCAATCCATGCAGTCTTTAGTCGATAACTTTAAGAAATTCAAATAATTCCTTCTTCATCTCAGTTTCTTATCCTCTTTCTCACTTATTCAATTGAAAATTTAATTGGAGATTCGAGCAATGAAAGCCAAATAGGCATTTTGTTACTTCATTTATTGTTAAATGGCAATATGGATCTGTTATTTTCTAAACACCGCTTTCAAATTGGGGCAAAGGTTATTCTCGGCTATGTCAATGTTAATACAGTTAAATCAATTTTTCCGTACGGTTTTTAATACCCAATTAATGGAACCCGACTTAGCTGTTGCCCTTCCAATCTGTTACCCTCTACCAAACAACAAAATGGAATACGACAGTTGTATTGAAAACAGCAAAGGAGATCCCTGACATATACCAAGTTAGCTGAATTGATTGAAGTGTTAAGTCTTCCTTCGAAGGTACATATAGACATCTTACAGATATATCCCTCTGGTCTTACCGAGAGGAATATAAAAATATGATCAGTGGAGTCTTTGTGGTAATGAAAGTTTCTAGAAGTGTGATATTTTAGTTCTCCTACATTCTAGCTGCTAATATATGAAGAAAAAAATAGAAAATACGAAATAGAACACAATAGAAGACAAAATCAAGCTTATGTACCTGTAATAACGTGAAGGGCGAATCTGTCGGGGCCACATCAATCGATTAGAAGGAATAGGTAGCATAGGTAGGTCACTCATGTTGCCAGATCAGTTCGGAGGTGGCAGACTAGCCACTCCAATTTATAAATAAGTAAATTACGTTTATATACAAAACATTTCTTCGTCAGACTTCGTCGTCGGTGTCTCGGCGTGATGATCGACATCTGTTTAGGTATCTATGTGCAAACACACAAACACACAGCGGGACCACTTGTGTACACCGTAGTGGAGACCTTATCGCCAGTCTCACATTTCTAATCGTCATGTGTTGATAGACATCTGCTGGCTATAGCAGTACCTAAACACAAAAGGTACCTAATTGGAATGAAATTAAATGGAAAAGCGGATTGGATGAGCATTTAACCCACCATCCCCGACTTTTCCGACATGTACATTGACAAATACGTCACCACGCGTAAGTCCTCAAGATTGAATAACCACCCTTTCGGTCACTCTTACATTATCACCCATTCATGATGAAGGTGTAGAAGAGTATCCCCAACCCCAGTTGTATTAAGCTTACCAATTGTTTTGTGGGAATAGCCATTGCAAATGGTTGAGAATTATTTTATATTTTAATTCTCTTTTTCATATTCTGATGACCTATTTCAGAGTTTAAAGGTTCTCTAACGTGGAAATAGAGATTACAAAAGAGACTGCATTACAAACACAAGCACATTTATGGACGTAAACACAGAAGATCAGATGCAGATCCGACGTATCTTTCCGGAGCAATTTTGGATTCATTAGGTCACTTACATTTAATACCAATTAGATTAAATAAGGAATTGTCTGTGTTTTTAATTTAGAGCCTAACAATCACGCGTCTCCTTTCGGGAGCCAGCTTGAATATAAATACCACAGGGATTGCAAATGTGCCCACCGCACCCTCCTCTATTAATTACAGGCGTTTCATTATGTATGATCTATTCTCTCAACCACTAACCAGCTAATTAATCATTTCTTGATGTTATTTGGACTGAGCACACATTGAAGAAAGCTAAACATGTCACTGGAACAGTTCGAAGGTGGCTGAGAAGTCCACTAAAATTAGTTGATAAGATAACAAGTTTTTTGCAAGCCTTTCTTATTTAGTATGTCACACAATGAATACATATCTAGACAATGCTTGTGGTACAGAATTTGAATTAGGGATATGTAGATAACATCGGTGTCAAGGGATTATTTAAGGTTGCTAAACATGATTGACAGATATCGTAAATACAGCTCAAACTTTCAGTGGTCAACGTGCCTTTATGGAAAATCATTAATCATTTTAAGGCGGTCCTAAGTTAGAAATACCAATAGGAACTAGTGCTACCTGAGTCTGGTTTCTTCGTGTCTCTCAAATTAAACTATTTTTGAGCCAGAGTGCCTGCCTAAATTCAGTAAAATTTCCCGTTTTTTCCCTTATCCTTAAAACACACTCGCTCACCGATTATGGGTGATCGTTTTAAATGCTCCCTGTGTAATAACGATACTAGACTGAATAGAAGATATTTTCGTCACTATCCAGTTATGATTAAACTAATCTGCCCGTTTATTGTTCACACCTGGTTTTGTTTTTAGCCTTCCCACCAATCTCACACTTCATTCATATCTTTCTCTGGTATTTCCATTGCTGTTGATCTCGCTCAGCCCTTGGTCAATAAATTGGGAAAAGCGATTGTCTACTGTTATCCGTCACACGCGGCGCCATTTCACCAGTCATCGATACCATCTACACCAACTTCTTTTCTTCTATTGACCATGTTTTCTCGCCCTTCGAAACTGTTTATATGTTTTCGAGCCATAGAGGTATCCCTCTTGTTCTNATTCTTCGACATTTTGGATAGTGTTAGATAGGAGCTTAGCTTTGAAGGCAAATTGGTGAAAATTGTGGTGGATGTTGGTTTTCAGCAACCCAAGTTTACACAGTTTGCCTCTGCTTAAGCTGCTTCAATTCATATTCGTCTGATTGCAGAAGAAAGTGTACCCTCGGATTGATCGGTTTTAAAATATATGCAATGGAACCACCTTCATCATTTGACTTAAAATGTCCACCGTTGGTGTAACCAAGCTAGACATTCTTCCTCTAATTTCCAAGTAAGGGGGGAGATGTTAGCATGCTAAAATAGAATAGAAAGCAGGAAAATGAATTAGCATTATTCTAAAAAATTGCACTTTTGTCTTGTTGAATCGATCGTTCTTTAAAATTATAGTACTACTTTGAAGTGAACTTTATTTGACTTTCAGAAAGAACAATATTGTGCACTTAACTTTCGTATCACTATCACAACGCATTACAACAGTCATTATTTTAAGGAATTTTAACGCCAGATATTGGCCTTCACGAGTTTGATTTGAGTAGAACCAATTTGTAATAACTGCAAATGGCAGCTTTTCGAGCTAACAGCCCTTCAGCTATGAAGTTAGTCGATCAGTGAAACCCACGCAAAAGTTGACTTGACTGATAGTTTTAAATCCCAAGCAGTCGTCTCGAATTTTGCAGTAGAACTGCATTAACGGGACTAACTGCAGTCGGCCTTAATGTACTTGGAGCAATTAAACAGCATCGATCATTGGACTGAACTTTTGAGATGCCATGAAGAGAATTAGTGACACTAATCATTGGTTCTATTATCAGCTTGAACGGACCCCATAATAATAACATTTTATGATAAATGATCAATGGGAAATAGATATTTGCTCCAGATTCATCATAATCTAATGCAATTCTAAAAAACATAAAAAACTTTCGCTGAGAACAATGGTCCGCTTCCTTTTTAAGGTTTTTGTATATATTCAAATTGAAATTATAGTTGACAAAGTTGAACACTTTTTAATTTCCATTAAATATCTCAAATATTTTTATAAAACAGCTGAACATCCGTGAAGTTAACCCCTGGACGGCCTCTGTGAAATATCGACCGTTATAAATGTATTCAGGATCTCGGTCTAGAACTTAGATCAACTTCTTGCACAACCCCGCGAAACAAATATACTTTATAATTAGAATACTTTAGTTATCAGATACTGTTAATGGTGGAAAAATTTTCATGTCTATTGACCTAAGAGTGTGTCAGTGGGTAGATTTCCGGGATGGTGCTCGTATGGTTAATGTAAATGAATGTTAGTACAAGGTGCCTGCTCAAATATTTAGTCTCATCACCAACGCGGGTGTAGAGTAGTGTTGAGGTAGTGATAAGGAGGAATTTAAAAAGGGCCAACAAAACAGATTCAGGTATAAATCCACATGACTTTATTATTATCACGCTATTACAAGTCATCCTATGAAGAAAGTGCAATTAATTTGTTAAATCAGATAACTATGAGTTAACAAAGAAATTAACCAAAAACTCATTTAAATCAACGCAAAATATCCAAACGAGAATGCATGTTAATATATGCTAAATAGGAAGAAATGAAGAAGGTAAGATTGAAGGGCAGAAGAAGACAAGGAAGACTTATGCCAAAAGGTGTTCCCTGAGCACACCATCAAGGGTTCTTAGGTCGACAGCAAAGTTTCGGATACTATCAGCAAGTACCTCCGTTGCCACGACGTCTTCATTCATCATCCAACGGAAGGTAGCTTCATCCAAACTCAGGGGCTCCTTATATTCACAACGTGAAGAAGCTAGAACAAGTCAAAGAAACACATTCAAATATATCGAAATAGTTATTAATTTTAACGCGTATTTGAATGCAAAAATGACCTTTTTTAACATCAAGTGTTACTTCAGAAACCTCAGTCATGTTGGCAAGTTTCCCTAAGAGGGTGGGTGAAATTGTCAACAGGTCACAACCAACAAGGCCGAGGATTTGGTTGACATTACGGAAAGAGGCGCCCATAACCTCAGTCTTATAGCCGAATTTCTTGTAGTAGTTGTAGATTTGAGTCACAGATTGCACACCAGGATCATCCAGTTTACCGTAAGTTTGTCCAGTTTTAGCCGCATAGTAATCGAAAATTCGTCCAACAAATGGAGAAATAAGAGTAACTTTAGCTTCAGCACAGGCAACAGCCTACTCAAATCATTAATAAAATAACTAAACTATAACAAACCTGAGCAAAAGCAAATATAAGAGTAAGGTTGCAGTGAACGCCATGTTTAGATTCCAATTCCTTGGCAGCTTGAATGCCCTCCCAAGTTGAACTCAACTTAATGAGAATTCTTTCCTTGGGAATTCCCATCTCTTCATACAGTGAGATAAGTTTGAGTGCCTTTGCGATTTGCTTTTCCTTATCGAAGGAAAGTCTTGCGTCAACCTCAGTAGAAACACGGCCAGGAATTATCTTGAGAATTTCAATGCCGAACATCACAAACGTATATTCAGAGGCAATCTCGATTTGTTCCTCAAGTGTCTTGCTCTTTCCCTTGGCGATCTTCACGGCCTCTTCGATGATTTTGGAGTATTTGGGCATTTTTGAAGCCGCAAGAATAAGGGATGGGTTGGTCGTTGCATCGGTTGGCAAAAATTTCTGAATACTCTCAAAATCTCCAGTATCAGCAACGACAACGGTGTGCTTCTTCAAAAAATCCAAAGTAGATGGCATCGTTGTTTATCAGAATGAAGCTGGCAGATGTGCACAACCAGCCACGGGGAAACTGCAAATCAGGAGTTATCTGCGCATGATCGAATTTATATGCGTTTGGGATTTTTTTAGATCCTATTGGTTGGTTTGATTTGCCTACTTTCTACAGCATCAGCACCGACCTTTGAGCAGGACGAATAAATTAACGCATTATAATAGCCATCCCTAGATTTTTAATTAATTAATTTCTCTAAATAATAAAATCAGATTCGATTGACATCTCACGAAGAAATGCCGGCATGCACTCTTGACATTTATATAAGTAGACTGTGATGTTTATCCCGCCACCTCCTAAATGTTCTAGCGACGTAAGTGACTCACATTATTTCCCTTTTGTGGCCCAGGTCAACGTCCCATTGCAGTGTCTTAGAAAACAAAATTCTTCAAAAACTCGAATGTAAACTTTATAATTGAAAATTGGTTATCGTGAAGTTCTCTCAAACACATATTTGGATTGGGGAATTAGTAAAGCCTCGAATTTGGGCAAGCTGCATAATAATGTAGACAAAAAATTCTCTTTTTAATATTTATGTTCTGGTTATTTTTTAAAATTTTGCGGGTTTATTCATTATGTGAAGGAAATAACTTGACACCATGCTTCACACCAAACCAGCANAGCTCTGCTGTGTCTAAAAGAGAGACGGGCACCTGAAACAGCGGCTGATGTATCAGTCAGAAGACTCGGACAGGGAACATCAACCGCAAAATCTGAAGCCGAAATGGTTGAGGGACGATACGAAGCTTACCGATCTGCTCTTGGTTGTTTGGGTAGTCTTCTTGAATTAGCCAGACTCCCTGCAGCGATATCGAGGATTCCTGAACCTGAAAACGAGATGAAATACGATCCTGTTGGTGCCCTACATTGTATTGGTCTCAACCCTACAGTAGATGTCGTCAGACGAACCCTGTTAGATATTCTGAAGCTGATCTTCAAGAGTGATGATATTCTGGCGCATTTTGAAGTGATTGGATGGCTTCTCAATCATGATCTTCTTGAGCAGGCTGTGGAACTTAAATCACCTCACTTGGAAGCCTATTTAGAATCTCGTCTGTGTCAGTCGCCCAACAATATTCCTCTAAGGCGTCTACTTTGGCGACAGCTGGAATCCCGCGGAGCTAGGTTGGAGGCGGCTAGGGTACTTGAACATCTTGCTACAACGGATTCTAGTGAGGAGGATCTAACTTTGGAGGACAGGTTGGACTATCTTGCAAGGGCTATTGTCACTGTAAAGGCTCTGCCCCGTAAGTTAACTTCACACGTTTATTTAAAACAGTAGTTTGTACGACACCAGTGGGATTTGAAGAGTTTTTTTCTCCATTTGCTCCCTAGCTTAATAAATTAGGTAGCATGTGTCAGCGTTTTCTGCTCACTTTTGGATTTCGAAAATATCTTGAGAAGCATGATACTAGGGTCAGAATGAAGGTTGGTCCTTCGCTACTTTGAGGTTTTAAATAATCCTGGAAAGATGTGTTTTTATTCGATCGATGCAAGGAGGTTTTCTGGATTTCGTCAAACAGTTGACTTTTCTCAGATGTTTGTCAATGAGTCTAGAATTTGCAATTTTTAGGAAATAGTGTTAACTTTGTCAACAATTTAGGCCGAAGTCTTTAAGACATGTTGCAGCGTTTGGTGAGTATTTCCTGCACATTAATCAAATATTAACCTGAGATGGTAGGTAGGATATAACCTTATGCAGCCGATTTAAACCCCCAAAGACTAGATATGCTAATTCGGTACTGAATTCTGCCAATGATCAAGCCGTACCATCATACTGTGGTGTACCCGTACATAGTCTGCTCATGTTTTTCCTCTTGCATACTTTCCACTCTTTTCACTTCCCATGATAGACGCATCCCCTATCTTGCTATTCTCAGACTTGCTCCCACTGATCATTGCTTAGATTTTAAGGTCATTTGACATGTTACTCTGAGTCAGACTTGTTGAATCAACTTAGCTTCCCTTACTTAGACCGTCCGATGTGTAAGGTACTTAGGTAGTCTTAAAGTAAGATAAGGTTAAAATGACTGCTTACCAATTTGATGAGCTTCCGTGGATCTGGTTGACACAAATGTTTGAACGCTGATAATATTTTCGTCCTCAGAATCTCAAATGGCAGAAACTGCGGACTACTTAGCCGACCTCCAAGATCGATTAGATGTTGCAGAGCTACAGAGGCAGTTGTGCGTGGAATTGGCTGCTACAGGCACAAGTTCTGCGGCTTCTATGTCGGCAACCTTCTCACAGGCCTCCGTGGAGGTGGCTTTGAATGAACTCACTAGAGGACCTCTAGTGTCAGCATCGGAACTCTTTTCAACTTATGCAGAGCCTTTTGAGCTGCATGAATCGAAGCTGCTTTTGATGCACTTTGCTGGAGAAACGGTAAGTTTCTGCTTAGTAATGTCGCATATACAATGGGGGAGACCGTAGAGTTGGGGGGGGGTGTGGCTTCTAGACTTCTTATGAGCTTGAGCTTCGACCGTTTCCTGTCGAAACGGTCCTGTTTATGATGTCTCGGTCGAGTTGTATTTGTTGTACGCTAATTTTTCAATGTTAATGACGCAATATTTATACTAGTTCGTTTTGATCCAATTAATTGGAATGGCTTATGACAGATGCGATGGGGAGATATGTAGTTGTCATTTTCAGGTGAGAAAGGAAAGTGTAATTAGAATATTCTGATCTCGCGGCCGATTTCCATGTAGTTGGGGTTGCTGTCTTAAGCACCTCCATGGCTTGAGCTTGGTTTTAACGACAACTGCCATCTAATTTTAAAGAATTTTGGTTTAGAAGAGCGAAGGTTCCCATTCATTTGTATTTTTCCTGCTCCCACGTTGTACAAAGTAGTGCAAATCCGTGTGTTAGCAGAAGAAAGGGTAGATGGAGGGTTGATCAAATTTGAGAGTTTATTTGGAGGACTCACTATCGTATTTAGAGGTGCGGGAGGATGGATTAATTTTTCCAGCACTAATTTTGTGGTTAATAATTTCAGTCGAATTATGTTCGGCGTTTTCGTGCGCATGAAGGCCCGTCAATTTGGAGGAATGTATTGTTTGAGGGATAAAAACCCTTTTATCGCTAAAGCAATGATAGTTTCGCATATGCTTAGTGGGTCACAATTGAACAGTCTTAGACTTTCTCCCAGGGCTATTTCAAAAAATTAAATGGTATGGCGCGACGGACTAACTACGAGTTGTCTGTTGTTAGTATGTCGGTGGTGGTTAATCAATATGACTGAATCTTCCATGGTGATGTCGATGAGGACGTAATCAGTGAGCACTTTCTACCAGGATGTTTTGTTAAGACAACAAGTGGAAAATGTTTGAGGGACAAGTGACAAACGTCAAAGAGAGTTTAACTGCTTTTAGGACGCTGATCTTGTTGAGGCAATATGGCTGGCTCTCTTGCATCGACTTCTGCTTAACACCGGGGGAGGAGGGAATAGTTCACATTTAAGTTCTCCTGTCCCACCACAACGTAGACGTCTCTCAACTAGGAAGATAGCTCGAGGTTTGGAACTCAACATCGCTAACTGCTTAGGTCGACTTTATTCTCGTCTCGCGGCCGCAGTAGTTACTCCAAATCCGCTGAATATCGCCAGTTCTGTTCAATTGCATGTGTCTACTACGGCTGACTATACCTTCTTTCCCCTTGGTGAGTTTAAGCTTTAGAATCACCCACTTATTTGCAAATACATATGCATAGTTATGAGGTCAAAACATTGAGGATGATGAAATTTGGTGTGAAGAGTTCTAGATTTCTCTGGTATTTCCTGGGGGATTGGAGTGAAATAGAATAAGGTAGATTTGTATTTCAGTCCAAAGGCGAAGTGTTTGGTGAAAAGTGGTTGCGAAGTTTCCGGAGGAATTCACTGAGCAGACTCATCACAAAACGCGGCTCCGCAGTCAATTTTAATTTATTCCATGAGGGTGCAAAATTCTGTATATGAGTGACAATGATCTCGGATTTGCAATAATGACTAGAACGGGAAGTGCTGTGCTTCTTAAATAATTTACCCTGGTCCTTGGTGAATAAGTTCTTTCGAGGTGAACAGGTTGTAGGGGATACTACTCGGATATTTTTTTGCTTCAACACTGTTACGATTCTTGTGGAAAAGAAGCTTTGATTTTGTGGTTGAACTTTTTAATAGATTTCCTTCTCTCAAAGAGAACATTGACATGTGAACTTTAAAATGCACATTAGAGGACCAGCTGTGCAGAGCGTTTGTCGTGGAAACACAAAAACGCTTTATTAGAATGAAAATCTCTATGCTGAGTCTTGATGTCACTTACGCAACGTTTTTATTCCTGGTAGTTGTAATTATATCCACTTTGGAGCGTTACGCAGTTCAACAGAATCTCCCTACTAATTGGGTTCCCGCCATTTTCGGTGACGCCAAGATTCCGCCCAGTCCTGAAGTCGTGGAGGCTTACAACATAATTATCTGCAAGAAGGATCCCTTCTGGATGCGCGAGAATGTCAGATCGCGTCTCATGGAAGTAATCTACATCTTCGTGGCAGAATTCATCGACTCGCCTGCTCGACTGTCTCCTAGACAAAGGTATTACTTACATGATTTGAGTAGGGAGCAATTTAACGTGGTACTACCACATGAGTTCTACTTCATACCTTTCATAAGGGATATTTTAAATAGATCAGATAATTCAGTAGGTGTTGAATTTAAAGCTCCACCCACTTTTCAAAATGAGTATCTATGTTGTGTGTCAGAATAGCAATTAGTGAAGGAAAAGCACTAATGAAAGATGTGTCTGTTTGTATACTCGTACTTCGCCTTGCATTTGCATTCAATGTCTCCTCCGAATATAAAATGGGTTGATTTGTTCTATCAAGGTCTCTATTATAAGTAAGAGGTTTGTTTAATCACTGTTATAATCTCTTTTCCCATTTCCTGTATCCTATTTTTTGCTTTATTTTTGTATCCGCACTTGTAACAATTTGTTTTCCTAGTTAGCATAACCATGTATAAAGCCAATTACTAAATTGAACGAAGGTACAATTAATCCTTAATTAGTTTTTTGTCATATTACTTACCTAATGTTATGTAATTATTATTTCTAATTACGCAATTCTAAAAACGCAAGTTTGCTGACTAAGAAATAAAACGGGTGTCTTCAACCATTGTCTGATTTATTTAAGTCCTGATTTATTTTCTTCTTGAGGTAGTAAAACTTACAAATTGGTGATGCGTAATGGCCAATTTATTATCGTTCTGGTTTTATAAATTACTACCACTGCGTCATGAAGACTGTGTCATGGACCCTTGTCCAGTTTATTTTCGCGAGGATCCCGAAGCATGGTTGGCACTTATGAATATGTGGTTTCAAGCTATGGAGATCGCAGGATCACTATGGGGAAAAACAGGAGAAGTTTGGAATGGTTCTTCTTTGACTTCTTGCAGAAATCAAACCTAAATTTATCAACTTTCTGTAACATCCACCCATTGAGAAGGCTTAGGAAATTCTGAAGAAGGCTATTGTACGACGGACTGGCTTGTACACCATACATTGCTTGGGGCAGCTGCTCAGCGAAAAATGTACTATAACACCTTTGTATTCTAAATGTCCTATCCATTAAGTTATTTTCCTGCGTACTACCTCTTCCATTTTAATGTACATCCATTATGCCATGCTTTTACTTGAAGAAAATTCAATTATATCTGATGAAGCGCAATGGACATGGTGCATTATTTTGACATAATCGTTAATTCTTTTCTCCGTTCCCAGTAGATCTCAAGTTTGTTTGCTTTTGTTTAAACGTCTTGCAAAGTATAAATCAGTCCAGAAATATTTAAATAGCGTTTTCTTAAATTTCAAAAAGTAGGTGTAGGAATCGTGGTCCAAATAAGGGCTTGTTAAAAACGTCTTCTAGACGATGCAAGGTAAAGTGAAAGGGCATAAAACGGAGGCAAATCGAGAAACATGTAAGAGTAAAGGAGGTGGAGGAAGCAACCATCTGGATATAGTGGCTTCTTCCCTCTAAAGCATCAAGAGGTCATGGTTGAATGTATATCGGATCCTAGCCTCTCATCAGTCCTCTGTACACTCGTGTTGGTCTGCGTACCGGTGTAGTTGGTGGCTTAGCCTAATCCTAATTCCTCAGTTTCAACGTGCTTGGTGGATTAGACGTCAGTGGACTAGACCACAAAATGTTCACGACAGTATTTTGCTTAAATAAGTAATAATTTATCATTCCGAATAAAATGCTCAAATATATTGAGATTGGCATGTCGGGTTTGATTGCTTCACTTTTGTTTTCTTTGTTGAGAAGCATCGCCTGTCGGTTGAAGAAACGATTTGTAGTTGTCGGACCTTTGACCAACGAGGCGTTTCAAACAATTGGATCAATGTTAAATGGACAGAGAAGGAGTCAGAAACCGAATAAATGTTTTATTTTCTTGCATGTTTAAACGTGTGGAGACATTGATAGGAGCTTTATTTATAATTGCTTTGTATTCCGCTCATATGACACTTTCATCTATGACCTTTTCACTCTGAATTAAATAACTCCAACGCATTGTGGAATTGGTTATACGTGAACTCCACGTCGACATCGGTTTTCATTTGTGTAATCATCTCTTTTTTCTGTAAGGTAATTGTCGACAGAAGAAATGGTTGATAGTTATAGTCACCCTTTGACTAACCGTGTGTATTGTTTACAGTTGAATTCACATTAAATCGGTCTTTGAAAGTCGGGCTTCCTTGTTCTTTCATTAGGGTGTTTTAACCAATTCGTTAGGTTTAGAATGACGAAGGGGAAGTAGAACGGGTGATCTACTACCTATCTTCCTCCCTATTGTCATTCATTTTTCTGTTTTGTAGACAACTCCAGAGCAGTCGAATGCTTGACCATCTGACAACACACTTGGTGGAACTCCATGCAGAACCCAAATCCGGTGGAGACCATACCCTGATGGGCGGAGGTAGTGGTGGTGCCAGTGGCGTCCAGAGTCAACATCAGCAACATTTGTTGTTGGTGGAGAAGTTGCGAGGATTGAGAAGCCATCTGGAAAGGATGGCTTCATCTGCTGCTGCCATTTGAGAAAGGAGAATATAGGTACAGATAAAGAAGAACGTGTGAAGTCATTTGCCTCTCTATCACTCCTCCACCATTTCTCTGTGCTTTATGTATTATTCTTGTGAAGTCTTCTGCAAACTTTGATATGAACATAAGATGATATTATCTTTATTCTAAGGAATATTGGGAGCTTGGGAATTGGGTTTTGTAAAGTGATTGGAACCAAATAGAAAGTTCTGGAAATGACAGAAAAGACTGAAAATAGTGCGATGAGTATGTGGTTTAAGTGCAGTTGTTCTAGCTGGAAGGAACGCATGAAGTTGGTACATCTCACATCAAATGCAGGAAGTGCAGTTTTCTCGCAGTTAAAGGTAGCGTGCGTATTTGCGAATATTCTGTATTGTGGTGCCCGCATAATCTGCTCTTCTCGTGAAGAAATCCAACATTAAGATTCCCCAAGTAATTGGGCAAGTTAAAATATGAACAGATCAAACCCAAGATTAGCAGGAGTAAGTTACGTCGTGTCTTTTACATACACATAGAGAAAGTAGTCAGGACAAAAGGGCAGTAAAGAAGATGGGATTAAAGTGGTTGGAGGTAAAGGCATTAAAATGGAAGAATAATTGCGTGGAAACCTGTTTTCTTCAATACAAAGCTTGACCTCTAGTGGTGTACTGATGTGGAATATCAATCAATCTACACCAGTCCGATCTCCTCATATTCTATTCAGGTGTGTTCCCTCCTGTTCTTTCCTCCCCCTTTCTCACGACAAAGTATTTAGTTCTCAGACTAAGATTTCTCACTCCGTGTTGTCAGACAGGCGTTTGTGTGATTTTTCGTAATAGAGTCTCTTCTCAATGAGTTATGACTTCTCCCTGACTCTCCGTAGATGGCATTTTCTAAGTCGGGGTCACAATGAAATAGCCACATTCTATCCATTAGGATTTGTGCGAGACGGAAGCTCTCGAAAACTTAATTTTACCTACCAATAGAATTTATTCAGACGCTGTTCTCTTCCAACTTTGAGTAAAATAGGGCAGATAATTTGACGTCTCTGGGATGGGGGTTTATTTATCTCAGAATTTACGATTAGTCAATATATCACAATATTATGGACATTCCATTTAACATGTGGAAGCGCTATTCATGGCCTGTGCAACAAACTCCAAAGTTCTAGTATCGAATCTTGATATTCTGAAATTGGAATGTGAGATCTTGTAGTCAGTCTGTGAAAACTGGAACGTGGCAATTTGACAGAGGGTAATATCTGAATATTTATAGATGGGAAATCGGCAAAGACTATTGAAAATTCCGCTGGAGATTTAGAGGTTGAGAGCTTGTTGAATGATTAGTTAAATCAACTAATCGGGTCAACGATTATGTTCGACGAAAAGGGGTTTAGCTAGACGCCTGATAATGAACCGCAATGGTCGTTCATTTATTGTGTGCCATCTAAACCGCCAATTTTCCGGAAAATTTCCGATTCTTCGTTTCTACTTGCAGTGTTAAAGCAGTGTTGGAAGTGCTAAGTCTGATTTGCAACTTTATCACTGAAATAATTAATTTCACATTTTATTCCACTCTGTTACCTCCGTCTACGCACTTTCATCCATTTGTTAATGACATTTTGCGGCATACGATTGGTGCTCCCTTCTGGTATATGGGATATCCTCAGTAGTACGTCACTGAACGCAAACTCTGGGATGACGTACTATATACCAGAGTCGTCATATTGGAGTTTGAAGATGGGAAATTGACAGAATGTGTCTGGTTCACTGATGAAGGGGAAGGTGCCATGGGGAGTGTGTTACACAATTAGTTTATTGGGGTAGGGAGGAGGGTGATTGCGTGCCCTAAATTTGATACGGGATTCAAAAGTCTACCGATTCCAGAGACTGCAGCAAGTACTATTTATCCTCCAGGTTCTCAACTTTTACTTCTTAAATCACAGTAAGCCATTTGCAGCAAAAGTCACTTTGCTCCCTTTAATCTTTTCCATTCTGTTCTTGGGTTTGAATGGTTTGTACGGTTTGGGTGTATACTACTTCCTATTGATGCTAAATTTATCTCATTGGTTAAAGTTCAATTTTCAATTTGATCAGTTAGTATATAAGTTCTGAGTATCACCGGTAAGAACAAATTTGGAAATTGAACCTTTCGAAATTAGGAATTGAAGTAGGGAGGAACATTGGTTAGGAAAAAAGGGGGCAAACCAGTGAATTCATTAATCGAACGGTTTTATTTCACACATATATCTAACCTCATTTCATTTCATTACTTTTCCTTGTTCAGTTGCATTTTAAAAAAAGGAAATGCAATATTTACTTTTCGACTGGGTTACAATATCACCTTCGAGTATCTGCTTTCAATGAAATAACTTCAATAAAGAGACGATTGTCATCTCTAAGAGACAAACATTAATTTGTTAAGAGATATTCAAACTTCTCAGTCACCTTGATGCGAGTTAAACGAAAAGTGAGCAATGTTTTTATTGGAAGTTTCAGGCTGAGTAGTTGGTTACGCAGTTGAATTTATAATTTATTCTCCAGTTAACTAGGAATACGGTTTAATCATAACCGTCCTCCTTTTAATATCTTAGTCAGAAAATAACAAGCAGGTTTTGGACTGGTAAGGTTAACTATGCAGATTAATCGACCGGCCGATAAGTTGATGTAATTATGGATGTGCATTCAACGCAGAATCTCAGAAAAAATTCGAACTGCAGAACATTCGAGAAGATGGAGTGCGTTTGCATAGATTTATCAAAACAAATTTATAGTCTGAATTCAAAGAAGTCTAATTGTTTAAAATGACATTCTGACAATAGTTTTAGCGTCCACTACAAACAATCACATTCACCGTCACAATCGTATCTACTGAGGTCATGGATATTTTATTATTATAAAACGCTTAATTCGGATTCGGGTTGTAGATTATTTAACTGATGAGCAGTTCATCTTAAATTTCGCTGCCAATCTCCTGGATTACTTATCGAATTTTTATCCACACTTCCCTGAATCTGGTTGTTCAATTATCATGGTCAGTCTTACCACTTTAAATAATATCTTCTTTCAGTGGCAGAAAATGTAGCACGATATTAGATTATTTTAAACTATTTTCCCTAAATAACTATTATGCATTCGAGGCACCCTAGACTTTGGACTAACTACAGGGAAAACAGATTCAATGATGAAGTCCTGACAGATCAGTTCGAGGTACAGCGGTGTATTAATGAAAAGTCGATATAAATAATATTCCTGGACTTATTTTTGAAAGCAGGAAAATGAATTTACTAAAAGTCAAAGATACACAAGCATATCAAAACATGGAATGGATTCGATTTCCAAGTTCAGGTTACAAAATGCACAGATTATGTATTGGAAATTCATATACCTCAATAATATAATACGGGATAATTTTACTAAAAATATTTTGAGAAAAAGAATATACTACCTCCTAGTTAAATGCTAAATTTATTAGGTAATTTATTAACTGCAGATGTGGGAATTTCAAGACTGTACTTTGATTTCGTGATTTTGTCTAACATTACTAAAATATTTTTAATTTTAACTTAATCTGTGTTCAAGAGAAAATGAAATTTAACTTTTGATTCCATTAGAACAATGAATTTACCATTTATTGTGAGTTTTATAATTTATTTAGAACCAAATTCCCCCTAATTTATGATTCGAGAACAGGTGTGCAATTCGATTTATTGTCCGATTCTTCGTTGTTTTTAATCTTTCCCATCCACAACATACTCATTTAATAAATAAATAAATAAATAACTGCCTTCTTTACTATATTATCTTATATAAGATTACTATTACAATATTTTGCATTTTTTCATTTTTTTAATGGTTTTTGGCGTTATTTTAAATCATTTATTGGGGAAGATTGCATATACATTCATTTAAATTGAACTATTTAAACTGAAGGATGAATCCCTTTTCTCCGAAATATTTTATCTTTCACCATCCCGAATCATCACCCAATTTGATTATCTGTCCTCACAAGTTATCTCTGCAAACCTTTAACCATTCCTGTGACCCGAGCACTCCCTAAACAAACATCGTGTTTTCTCAGCTGGCCTATGTCTCATCGACCCGGAAAA
>CAADRB010000108.1:56083-88088 GCA_900708905.1 Hymenolepis diminuta
ATACCTCGGACGATAGTAGCAGACACTGCTTAGTCAACACCCCTATTAACCAGTCCTGTCTGCACCGACCCTTCCTTTCCTACAATCGTCCAGACCAATTAAGGCGCGCATACAACCATATCCTTATGCGTGTCCTCACCCAAGTGTCGACTATAAATAGCCTCCCATGAAACACACATACGAACAGGAAACCCAAGCTCGTCAGACGAATCTTTGATAGCTCAATCCTTTCCCAATACTCTGTACTGAGCTTACTTCAATACAGCTTGGTCTACACAATCCTTGGTGTTCCCGCTTCCAATTACAATTGGCACTTTACCTCTACAACTAGCAACCCGCTACAACTGGTGACCCTGACGTGATGACCGCAACAAAACTTTTCCTAAAAAATGACGAATTTTTACGAAAAGATGATACCGTTATACACCCTGATCTTTGATCGTCGAAAGTGCGACTTTGCATTTTCGCTAAGTTGCAGCTTAAAATTTTGGCAGTCTCATGAATTTGATTATTAATCATACACTTTATTATTATTCACTGTTAGGCCAAAAAGTCCAGTCTTAATTTTAGTACAGCATCTGAACACGCGAAATATCAGATGATTCAGTTATTGATAAAATTGGTACCAAATGGCAGTATAAAATGAGGTCAGAATGCCAAAATTTTTACTTTATTTGAGTTCTGGATGCATGAGATTGCTAGCTTTATCATCGGTGGTACAATCCCCTTTACATTGTCTAAAGGTTTCAAAGCGCAAGACTTTATCTCTGGGCTTTCCAGGTGAGTTCATGTTCACGATATTTAAAGCTCGCCGATCAGTTGATATATTTCAAAAGTTGGTCCTGTCACTGATTCATTTACGTCGTCTTACAGATATGATCAAGCAAATGGGACTAAAGCTCACTTGACGGATTTAATATAATTATAGTTAATAGTAAACAATCATTCAAAAAACTAATTTTATTACAAGTATTAAAGTACAACTCGCTAACATAATGTTTCGATAGATACTCGGATTCATATTAAAAAGGGAAGGAAGTAAATTGTAACAGTTGAAAGTTTCTTTTAATTTACCCTAATCAGTTAATATTGTTATTTCCTAAGATTATCTTAATTAGCTTACAATATTAGCTTTAATTATATTTAAGATTTACACCAATAAAAACAATGTACGCACATCCAAAATCACCCAACTCTTGTCCCTGAATTCCAGTCTTCTCAGATGCCAAAACGAAATTGACATCTTATGTGAGTGACAGGTAGTCAATAGTCAATAATTTGGTTTCAGGAAAAGCTGGTCCTCTTGTTTAAATTAACCTTCAAGTTGAATTTATTTTGATCGCCAAAGTATTCAACCAATTTTAGAATCTTGACATTTCGTACTTTTACTCTAGTAAATAATTACACACAAATAGCTTTCATTCGAAATATTTTTGTTGACTTTACTTTTAATATTATTTATGACTTTAGATTGCCGTTGGGGTTGGCTACAGTTTAGGAATTACTAAAGTAGGACGGCAAAACATCATAAACTTTTACCCTTTAACGAATTTTATCTCCATAAGATATGTGACAAACATTTATATTTGCAGGTGCAGTGGTCGACGTGCATGCCAAAAAAGTCCGAGGTTAAGAGATCGGTGCATATACAGTGTGGGTGACCAACTCCCGCGGTTAAGACTGTTCAAAATGATAGGAGGTAGAATGAGTTTCTCGTAAGAGTAGCTCCAGAATATCGTCCCATTAATCAAGTTATGATTTTCAACGTTTATCTTAATAGGCCCAGTCTATTTTTTAAGCCAGAATAAAAAGAGAACGCGCTTACCTGCTAGATAGCTAGGACTTAGCGGTCCAGATAGCGTCTAGCAGAGTCGTCTATTACAAATTTGCTCCCAAAATTAGCTAGGCTGCTTCCGAAGTAGCGAGAACAAGAAAAGTGTTGAGTAGAGAGGGTTTATTGATCCGAAAGCGATGAGAGAGTGAGAATTCTATTAAGTGAGCAGAGCTCCGTATGAGATGAGATGGTAGGAATTTTAAGCGAACAGAGCTCCTTATGAGTCGCTGTCCACGAACTTGGCCCTTAAATACGAGCAAAGCTAAGCCGCAGGGATATTGACTGCTCTGCACGCGAACTCCACAGTACTTACCCCGTAGAGCGTTGCTAGATCGCTAAAAGGTAAAAACGCTCGATGATTAGTTATTGTACATAATCGGCCAGCCGGGAAGGTAAGGTAATTCTTCAACCACAATGAGTGCGAGAGTTCGCATCGAGGCGTGCAAGAAAGCGGTGGGGTAGATTTAACAGTATCTTGGGGTGAGGATTAGACTGAGGAAGCGAAAAATTGTACATTATCAGGGAACACGATAGGAGGTTTAGGAAGTTAAGAGGTAGGGTTACATCAGGGGGTAGGCCAGGTTCAATCTGTCAATGCTGACAGAGTCCTTCGTACCACTGCGATCCAGGATGAAGTATTTGGGTTTTCGTCACCCAAAGACCCGTCATAAGGAGATTGCAAAGGTTTCCTTACGGCATCTACTCGAACAAAAAGGGAGGGCACAATTTGATAAGTTTTTCTGGAGTTATGCTGCCTTATCATTCTGCCGAGTGAGTATTGGACGTATAGACGTGAAGTGTTCATTTAGACGAGCAGCATAAGACAGGGGGTCGCTATGTCTGCTGGGGCCATTGGTATTTGATGATAAGCTCGGTCAAGGTCCAATTTGGAGAAAATGATTTTGTATTTTAGTTGAAGTGATAAATCATGGACATGAGAAATAGAATAGCGATCAGGGACAGTTATTCGATTGAGAGCATGATAATCTCCGTATGATCTTCAGTTGCTGTTTTTCTTCGCGAGCACTTGCAAGGGAAAAGCCCATGAACTATTTAAGGGTCGAACGATTCCTGAGGATGCCATGTATTTTTTAGCAGCCTATAATTTATCAGGATGAAAACAGGCAGTTCGCTAGTAATAAAGTGATGTCTCACCTCATATTTGGGTTCAAAAATGTCAGATTGAGCACGAAAAACAGATGGGAATTCAGATAGGATGTTAGAGAAGACGCTGCTGGTAGGTAAGAGAACATGCACGCTGATTCGGTCTAAGCCCACAGACAAAATTAAATGAGTGTAGACTGTCGTGTACGATTTGATTCTTGAAATTGACAAATAGGTTGGATTTAGAGGTGAAATCGGTATCAATAATAGGTTTTTGGATGTCTGCAACGAAGAAGATAAATGGAAATTCACGACGGAGTCCTAAGTCCAGGCTAAGGAATTTTTGACCATAATTGGTGATTCACTTTCAGCCTGACATAACTCTTCTATCTCCCTCTTCCTCCGACCATTTTCACCAGTTCTTACTATCTGCGCTCAAATCACTCTCCTTGTCCTCTCCGTTCAAACCCAAAATGTCTAATGAATCATAACCTGTTGTGAATGCAGTGATCGATCCAAGGGGTCCCTACGTCTGGTTCCGCCAATTGGAGTTCATTTTTCAATTGCGAGTCATCTCCAAGCAGAAAACAATGTTTCAACATGCATTTTCTATCCTTTCAACCGATGTTGCCGCTTATGTCACTGATATCGTCGACAAGGCAACCAGAAGACAGCTCTTACGAAGGTTGCGTGTTCAAATAGCGTCAGGGTCACCAATAATGCGGCAGAAGCTACATCAATAAGCCCTTTTGCTACAGCTACGTAATCCTCCTAGGCAGTCAAGATAGCGTCTAGCAGAGTCGTCTATTACAAATTTGCTCCCAAAATTAGCTAGGCTGCTTCCGAAGTAGCGAGAACAGGAAAAGTGTTGAGTAGAGAGGGTTTATTGATCCGAAAGCGATGAGAGAGTGAGAATTCTATTAAGTGAGCAGAGCTCCGTATGAGATGAGATGGTAGGAATTTTAAGCGAACAGAGCTCCTTATGAGTCGCTGTCCACGAACTTGGCCCTTAAATACGAGCAAAGCTAAGCCGCAGGGGTACTGACTGCTGATTGGGTGAGGAGACCTCTCCACGAGAACTCCACAATATAAATAATTTGATGAATGAATGATTTTGTGTAGTGTCAGTCGATTATTACTTACATCCACAGAAAAAATGATAAATTATTCCAAAATCATTATCTAAAACTATAATAATATTTTCTTATTATTAATAATATGGTAAATAGATGTCCTAATAATTTTATTTCAATTGAGGAGTATTTTGCGTGATCATATTTATTTATCGATCTCAAATCAGCAGAATACTCTCATTTTAATCATGGTAACACGCAAAAATATTGATTTGAATAATAAAATCATCTCTAATGTGTTGAAGGGAAAATTGACTGTCAAATTCTGGATTCCAAAGCACCCTTGATGCCACAAACATTGATTGCCCATCCATCTTTGTTATAATGGTGTGAACCACGTACTTGAATCTAAAAATGGGAAGAAATAAAACGGCAGTTTAACTTTGTTTAGTTTTGACATAATTAGTAAGAAATGAGTAGGCAACCAGGAATGACTTCAACTTGACACCATTGTCGTTTTAGTGAAATTATAAACTGTTCTGCAGATCTTTGCAATGAAATTGTGGGATGGGATTTTTTTGAGTTCCTCACTCTCACTTCGATTGCCCTTATTTTGACTTTTCAATCTCTTTTCTATCTTTCTCCTTCGACATTTTTTCTCCTTTTCCAATGGTAAACGGTTTTAGATCCATTTTACTTAGCCGCAGTCAATTTCACTGACTGGATTTCTCCAAATAAATTAAGTATTGAGCGTATTTTCTATTTGTTCCCAGACAGTTTTTGTATTTTAATGATTTTATTGAGATAAATTTGTAGACAAAAACTTACAATGCAAGAAAACATCAGGTCTTCAAGGTCTAAAAATAAAAAATCTTCACAATTTTAAACTAGTAGGAAAGTAGTATCTCTCTTCACCACTAATATTGAATGAGATAATAGTTCGACATTTTGAAGACGAGATTCTAAAGTTTCTGAATGACAGCCACACGCATTATTACCAAAATTAAATGGCATTTACAATTAGGTAATAAAACAATTGTGATATATTTCTTTTTAAAGGACCATAATATGGGTTAAATAAAATTAAAAAAGCTAATCATATTACTAAAAACGTTTAAAATCTAGTCACTTTCTTTAAATTATTGTAATGAATAATGCTTTAGCCTACTGCGTTCTACCTCCAGATCAAGTCGATGTTACGAGTTCAACTAAAGGGCATTACTACGCTGATATAATTTTGTATAGAGCAGGTGTACAAGGAAATAGGTTGCTCTAATTTGGTAAAAGTGAAACAGCATAAAAAATGCACAAAATCTATCATATTCAGCCAAATCCATATGGAATTGCAAAAATCGCTTTGATTATTTAAAGAAAGAAAATCTTTGCATTTCATTACTTTAATTTGATAATATCTGGATTAATAATAATTGATAATATTTAGCTTAATTTCAAAGCTCCTTGAAGAGGTGCTTATTGTCAACTGTCGGAAACTTGTTTGTATTCATTCACTTTCGAAACACACCTAGTACACTTGACTTACGTGGTCTAAACCCTTTCAACTTTTTCGTACGTAATCACGTTCTGTGTTTGATCGTATATCTTCATATAACCCCACCTGTCAGCCTATTGAAGAAACGCATTTAAACTCTTCTAACTTCTAAATTTGAGTACACTAAAGATGTTGGTTAATCGGTTCTGAGATGAGTCCTGGGTTATTTCAGGTAATCGGTTTGCGGCTAAATACTGGATACTCACGATTTGGCAGTAGAAATTGTTAGTCAAATACTGCAATAAGTTTATTACAATTCCTATGGAGTTTTTTATGAACCTTTATCCCAATGTCTTTACAAACCTTCATAGCAAAGCTAAGTTTGTAACGTGGAGGTCGGCATTGGAAATAACTGGAAAAGACGCCAAGTAAAAATAACCTTTTAACACTTTCATATTGTTGCTTTGAGGCATAATAATTTGTGCATTCCGGTTTGCAGGAGGAAACGGAAATCGCAGTCTGCAATATGTCTTTTAATGTCTGGAGTTGCTATAAAAGCTCAGCACCACATATTCAGAGAATAAATATAAGACCCATTGAAATAAGTAGGCAAGAAGCTATTTGGCAGAAACTACCTCTTTTCAAATAGTCCGCATGGAATTCAGATGAAAAGAAGTGCATAAAGAATGTCCGTAATACATTGTGTAAAGTTCGATACACATTCTTAATATAAAGAAAGGGGAATATAATTTAAGGCAATGATTACTGCGAATAGTTAAGAGCAATTCAATTTCACAGATGATTTGCGAATGCATAGAAAATCCGTCTCGCGGGAAGGAGTAAAGATAAGAATTGAAGAAAGAGCGACGGTTTAGCAGTGAAAGTGCGCTTGGATACAAAAATTGTGCAGAAAAACGTTGAAGAACATTCGATACCGATACCTACACTATATATATGAAATCATGAAAAAACGAATTTTGATGCACTATTTGCAAACATTTGCAAAAGATGTGTACAAAAAATCAATTTTTATACAAAAGCATATTTTGAAATAATAAAATGCAAAAATGCTTAAACGATCAACTAAGTCCGACCAAAATATTTGAGTCGCTTTAAATTAAATAATAATGCTTTAATAAATGTCAAATTTTCGTGATTTTAGGATAAATAAAGCAGGTGAAATTATTTTTTACTGATCATTAAGTAATTATAAGACCAAATATGTAAAACGAATATCAAAAGACTAACTATGAAAGCATCATACAAATCTGTCCAAGGTCACGGATTCTAAATGCTGATGAAGGAGGAAAATTTCATATCCTGTGTGATCTCCTGAGGGCCTATCATCCTGGTTAATAAGCAAATACATGCTGGACCGTTAGTTTAAACAATATTCTGATCGATTAAGACAAAGAATTGACTTTCAGAAGTCTTATTTTACAAACAGCCATTCTTAAGGTAAGTAACCTTCTTGCAGCAGCTTATAAACGGATTTCCTAAGTGTACAGCAGTACCAGCATTTAGTAACTAACAATAATAGAGCTCCTAAGAAGGAAATCGTGCCAGCAACCAATCGCTCAAACTTAGTGAATCCATTATGAACGCCTTCTATGTCTATTAAAAGTTAGACCTTCTAAATGGAGGATAATAAATGATAAAAGTATGCTCTACTTTGCTTTTGAAAACCAAACCTAACGCGAAGAATATGCAACAGTCTTCAAAGCTAGATTCCAACTGAATTTAAAGGCTTTTATTATTTCAATTTATTATAGACCATAATAAGAGATTGGAGTTGCATATAAATTCCCCGTTTCAAATTTCAATTTTGCCTTCCTCTACTCGCATTAGGTGTAATAAGGGTAGATATAATCCCTTGATAGAACTATTTGATCGTGTGAACTGAATAAATTAAAGGGAATTCTTAGTTCAAGGAGCATCAAAGCAATTGAAATCATAAATAGATTATAACGAAGTTTTAAAATAAACAAGCAATGTGAGGGAAGCTGTTATAAAATTTTTCAAAATTAAGTAGTATGTAGATCAAGGGGAATATAAAGCTTGCTTTTCTTTGGAAATAAAAAGCTCATTTATCATCTGAATGGCGCTAATTTTTGATAAAGTGGTTGCATGGTCGTCAAATTGTACCAACGACAACTTACCTATGCAAAAATCGTGAAGCGTATTTTTTACTAACTCCTGTTTTGAAAAACAGTTGCATAATATGTTTAAATTGGTCTTGCAGATAGCGTGTCTCTTCATAGTTGGCCAAGATTTTGTTATGGTCATAAGAACTTAAATGACAGGATTCCTCAGATCATTGTTACTCGGTAGCCTTGGATAGACAACGTAGCCAGTGAGAGAAGACCCTGTGTTTTCCAACAAGATTCGCCTCCATTCCATAAAGCTCTTGAAGGATAAAATTTTCATCTCTGTCATCACTAATCACTGAGACTTAATTATCTCGGCCCCACAGTTGTGTTTGGAGTTGTTGACTCTACTGTAACCACAAACTCCCTAAGGATAAATATCGTTTGTCCTCAGATAATTTATCTTAATTATCGGAATAAGTTAATTGAGCGTTCCTCGAATGAGCGTTTGGAGACCCATTTTCCCTACGGCTGTGTTCGGAACCATTCCATCTGTACATGCTATCCCCCTTTTCTATAACCGTCCCGTTTCATAAAAAGTCCTCGCTCAAGTGACTCATATGAACTGCTTTTCAATAGCCACACATACACACACGCAGACATACGCTTGTCAGACATACTCCTACGCTGCCTCCTGATCGTCTTCGTTCCTCAATTCCCTTTTAACCTCCAGTCTCCTTTACCGCGGTTCGTTCAATACACTTTGGTTTAATCAACTCATGGTGTTCTGCTCCACAATTTTTGTTAGCTCTTATTCAAACAGCTACAAATTGGTGATTGTTGTTGCTGTTGTTATTTGTTAGACGCCAGGCGTTAGTTTTTACTCAAACTCTAGCACTCTCAAAACCCAAGATTGGATGACCGAGAATCTTCATCATTATATCACACCAAACATATGGCCACCTCCTAACTACTTACCAGACCTTAATCCTTTGCGTTATTACATGTGGGATGGGACAAAGTGAGACGTGGTTGAAAAGGAAGTTAATAAGCATCCCTATAACACTAAATCCTCCTCTATCATGGAAGAAATAGCCCGAGCAATGAAGGATATCAATAAAGACCACCTTATCTGATTAAAGCTTGCATTCGTTTTTGGACTCAAATTGAGTCGGTGATAGAACCCAAAGGAGGACAAATAGAATAAAACCCTAGGTTAATATAATGTTTGTTTGTTTTGTTATTAGAAATTGTAAGTTTCAACCATTAACAGTTTCATTTTCTGTTTTCTAAAAGTGCTTAGGGTGTCCTCAGATGCCTTACGCATCCAGTATGTCAAAACATGACGGTTTTTAAGATAGGAGACATCAAGTCGCAATTAGAGTTATGCAAAAAATTCGTAGTTTTAAGATCAAAATATCCAAATTTTACTTCTATCGGGTCTCATTAAATGTCATACTGAGATTTCTGCATACTTTTATCGAAGCTAGATCTTTGCAGAATCTTCGATCAAATGGACAATATAATGGCTCAAAGGGAAGTATTACCAATGAATAAGCGATAAAGGTTAAATGGCATAGCTTGACTAGTTGCAAATAATAAGAAGTGTTTCACCATTAAAAAATAAGCTTGAAAAAGAAATCCATATTAAACCGCAACTATGCCTGATAGACCCACAGCATTAAAAAGTAGATCGTTTGACATTTTAATAGAAAAAAATTGGAATTTCAAATTTTAAAGAGGAACAGACCAAAACAATTAAATTTAAGAAAAGATACAAATATTCGGAAAATATGAGTAGGATCAATTGTCCTGCTCATTTACCCTTTAAAAGTACTCATTTGCAGAAATCTCAAAGAGTTAAAATAATGTTCGACTATCGGAGGACCATTTTTTAGCATTCATGAAGACAAACCCCATTCATTGATATTTGATCCTTTTTATATTGATGATCAAAGAAGTTTATACAATAGCAGCATTTTTCACTGACATATTTTAGAACAATAATGTATTAAAAAAGCATGAAAAATACCTTGGTGGTCCTAAACCTTTCAGCGTCACCCTCACATCATTAGAAAGCGTCTTTGTCAGTGAACATGGATCAATATTTGCGCTTCTCTTGAAGGTGCGGTCGATAATGCCCTCACTTACTTCCTCCAAAATCGGCTTAACTCGACGTGGAACGAATGGTTTCATAGGGGCCAGTTGGTAGGTCGGTTCAAACTTAATTGGCAAACGAATGGAACCATCCACGCTTAGAGCTAAAATATGATTAATAAACTGATGGTAGGTTAATATTGATTTTCGTTTGCATATTTGACGATGCATTCGATAAAAAACAGCCTATTTTATTTTGAATTATTTTAAATGTTAATATCAACAGATTATAAATGTCCCAATTATTGGTTGTCGGCAAAGCTCTATCTTTTTAAGTTGCCACTTTCATCATCTAGATGTAAGAGTTACATCGTTTTGTCTTGGAAGGAGCAATTCTAACGGACTATCATAAGTCTCTCATCGTCCCTATTAATATGATAATGCTCACAGCTTCTGACAACTTGACATTTTATGGGGCATAGAATTCTCATCAGTCTAGAAGAGTTCTAATTATCAACATCTATAATATGCAGACGACTTTTATTCATATATAATTTTTGTTCAGATAATAATCTGTTTCATTAGTTCTCTGTTATCTCTCTTTCTGGGTCTGGGTCAACTGTATCTCTGCGATATTTAGTGTGCATATAAATCGCAGCAGCAGAAATCAGATTCCCCTGGACCAAAACAGTGTCAAGTCTTAATACAGACATTACACGGTCTGAATAAACTTATATTGTGTTAAAATTAAGTGCCATTGAATTGTGTTTTTCTGCTCACAATATTATCAGCTTGAGAGACCACCACATATATCTCACCTCAGGCCTTTATTAACATTCGCAACAACTTGAACGCCTATTTAATCCAATTTGTGATGAACGGTTATTCGGCTTATCAGAGTACGGAAAGTTTAAAAATCGAAGCAATATTTATGCAAAGACAATGGCCCCTTTTATCGCTATCACATTTATCTCGTCAGTTTATATCAACTAATGGGCTTAAGAAAATCTTTCCTCTTACAAACTAACACTCGCTCCAACCACAAATGCTGTCAAAAATTTCAAGCAATGAAGTTGTAAGGACGGATACGTTCCAACCAAGACTGGAACAGTGTTAAGGTTCTAGTTTCGTGTTTGCAATTTCATTTATTTCGATTTTATTAAGTTTATTTTATTTTAGTTGTTTGTTGCTTTAAACGGTTCAGTTAAAATTATTATCAACTTATCAACTATTAAAAGAAAAGTGAAGTGAAGTGGCAAGATCAACCCTTCTTGAACTAACTATACCACTCAGTGAGCATTGGACATGGTAGACAAGCATTTGCTGCAGTCTGGGAGATAAATCGTGAAATTTGATTGTTGAAACGGGAATTGCCCATTCAGCAAATGCTGTTTCTACTAAATACAAATAACTCGAGTCCAAAAATCATACCAAATGAAGTAAGATTCTTTAATACCTGAATTTGCTATATGTATCTTTTGATCCTCTTCCATTTACCATTTGTTGGATTCACTGCTACTCGATGTCGGTTGCTTCCCACAATTAAAAACTGTGATTTTTATATAACAGTAGTAATAGTAACAATACTTAAAATAAATAAATTAAAATGAAATTGTGTGAAATAAAGTTCGGAATTTTTAAATAATATTAATCACTTTACATTTTTTACTAAGAAATAATGATAAACTGGATCAGTTGTAAAGATGTACCAAATTAATTTAATTACCATTTGAAGTCCTAATATTTTATGACTCATGAATAATAAAGCAATTACTAATTAAACACGACATTCAGTCAGTCAAGAAGGATTTTCTTAATTACCTTCAAATAGTAAATTTTTCCCTTATTGTAATTTTTTTAACCTACTACTCGAGAATAATTGCAACTCTTTATCATGGAAGAGCATCTGGACGGGGGATTGCTGTCATTATTGAAAGAGGATTGTGTGGAAGTAGAAACAAGGAGCCTTAGAGAATTTGAATTTGGGTTTAAATTGATTTCTTTTTTCTTTTTTGCTACATATTTTAAATATTCTACTGTTCAATTTTCAGAACTCATTCAATATTTTCAAAGTGAATTCCTGTTAATGAAGACCAGTATTTGTTGATGAAGGAATAAATTTAGATGATTGATCATTCATTTCATTGGTCAACGTGCTCTTCTACTCAGTCAGACGCCACGTGATCAGTGTCATATGTGTACGTTTAATAGTGAGAGTAACCAACCATCCTGAATAATTAGGACGTGAATATCCTGTTAGATCGGTTCTAGAATACCTTCTATTCATTGGATTTGGAACTGGTCTACTTCAGATATATCTTTCTTTTTTAATAGTCAATATACAAGCATTTGATAAGAGTTGCTCCAGTTTTGTAGAACTCACCAGATTTTGGTCCAAGTGAAGCCTAATAGGTAATATTTTCTATTTTAAAAGTAATTTGCGCAACAGACGATAGAAATTAAATTAATGTAGATCCGAAAATACCTCAAAAATCTTGTGTCAATTACCATTACCAAAACAAATCGCTCGAGGGGATTTGGGAATTGGCAGTCGGAATGATAACTGTATTATGATGATTTATTCACTCATTCATTCGAACAATCCAACTGCGCATTTCACTTATGCACTAGTCTAGTTATTTAGGCCATTCACTCAATAGCACATCTGTATTAAATGTTTATTTTAAAGAAACTGACATATGGTTGTCAAATAACTGAGAATATGAGAAAGTAATATTTGCGAGCTTTGGTCTTTAAACTAGGGATTTTACATATTTTTCGTCTTAAATATCGGTGTCTTGAGATATTTAAGAGCGAATCGTACAGCTTGAATTTGACCTTCAGGGTGATTGGGAGGATATTGATCGATATTGCAATTCAGGTACTAGTTGCCATCACGCCTATTTTGATTTTAGCAAATTTTGCTAATCAATTTGAATCTTCTATTTATGGAAGAAGAAGTATTCTTAATTTATTAACCAACATCATATTTCAAAATATTTCATATTATGAAATATTCACATGAATATTTTATATTCATATATAATATTCCATATTAATACGTAATAGTATGTATTTAAAATTCCTCTAAAAATTAATTTCAGGAAAAACAACCCCTGAATTGCTTCAAAGCCTAGTGACTACTTTATAATTCCTAAATACTTTTTGAAACAGTGATTTATTAAGAAAATATTATGTAGTGTTTAATGCAAATATGTTTTAATAAGCAAATAAGTCATACACTAATATTTACGATAAAGCTCCTGGGTTCCCTTATTTAAAACACATGTAAAAATAGAACTAATAATAATGCAACGGAATTTATAATTTAAATAAATAAATAATTAAAGCGGCAAATTCAGATTTTTGGTAAATTAAAAAATAATTTTAATTATTTTCAGAGTACTTTCTCTTTTATAAAAAAATCGAATACAGATTATATATGTAGTAAAAACATTTTATTTGCGTATATTTTTCACAAAATTCATGAAAATAGGGAATATTTTAAACTTACCCTGGGCAACATGAGGGGATTTAAATAGGAAGTCAATAAATCACCACAAGGGAGCTAAAAGATGTTTTATGACAAGAAAAGAAATTCGAGCAAAGCACCGGAAATGAAAGAAATAAAAATCTAGAGCTTCAGGCCATTCTTCCCTATAAGTCGCAAAAATTAAACCATATATAAAAACATGAATCTATTAAGAAAAACAATTAAAAATTTTCAATTTCTCACTATGCACCGACTAAAGACAGCTACCTTCTGGTATTTATGAATGTTTAATTACATAATATTTCTTAAAGTTGTGTGTTTAGTGCCGTCAAAATGTACTGTGGTTTGAGGTTTATTCTATCCCGATATTCCAGTTTGCTTGCTTCTCTGGCTTAACAATTTACAAGCTCGTCTTTCGAAGTAAGAAATTACGTCTCCGATGTCCTTCAGTGCACTTATCAGCTAAGTCTGCCTGACTAAATGAATGGCGAAATTCAAGTTTCTCATCAGGATGGCTCAATGATTCTGTTCCTCTACCAAAGATGAATGTTGGAAACATCTTCCTGAATGGACTGGGGATTATTATCATTTATAATTATGACATGCCTCTTCAGCAGTAGGTGAGTGATAAAGGCCAAAAAGTTTATTTCAAATTAAAAAAGGAAATTTGCTTAAGATAGAAGGAACTGCTTGTTTGAATAATTGAATAATTTTGTGTGCAGTGGGGATGGTCTTGGAGAAAAAATCCCATTGTGCAAACAATAAGTAAATAAGGAATATTGTACCTGGAACTTCAGACATTAAAAATCGATTATTGTATATGGCTTAATGTAATTGCACAGATCTTTAATTCCTACTTAAGGGTTTAAATAAAAGCCTTATAGAGTAATCAAAGACCGATAGCATTAAAATGTCGTCTGAGTGGAGTTAAAAATGTACACCAAAGTGATCATATACGTACTTATGGATCCATTAATAGTCAGCAAATAACGATTTGAGCACTCACATTTTTTCTAACCTACTTAATCTCGCCTTTAAGCAAATTAATGCCTGTAAAGTAAAATGTGGTGTTCCAATAATTGTGTAAATGCTCGCTGGAAGTTAAGCGAGGATTTTCAATACTATGGATTATACTATATCAAAAATTTCTAGAACACTTATGTTTAAGAAAAACCGTTGTGCATAAGAATGCTCTCTTGAGTCCCCACGTGAAGTGTGAGGCTATTTACGTTTGGGAGATTTTGTGAGGTCATGGAATTTCACTTTAAAGGGTGAAGAAAGATAAAATAAATAAGCAAAAGTTTTTAAAATACCTTAGGTGAGAAATAAATGCGAGAAAATTCAGAAGTTCATAGACCTTTAAAATCATCTTTACGCTTGCCCTAATAGCATATAGAATAAATGGTTTACAAATGAATAAAAGGCATTTATCAATTTAAATAAGAATTTTTAGACTGACACTTGATACAAATCGAATAACTGGACCTGAAATATTGAGGAAGAAATATTTGAAGGGTCGTGAAACTCACGCGTTTTATCAATCGAGTATTTACTCTAAATATTTGTTTATGTTGGTCACAGTTGATGATAACGTGCACATATGATTTTGCTCACAAATTTTGTAACCACCTCTAGTGGAAATCGCCAGTGCAATTTCATTCATGAATCTGGTGGTCAGTTCATGAAAATTGATCTCTAGGGTATTAAAAGTTAAATTCCACTCCCTACTAGGATATGCCAACTTGACATAATTCCAACAGAGAGAATTCATTACTTTCTTCTTCTTGACCCTCTCCTCGTTTCATACCTAAATTGATTCGCTTGCTATTTCCTTTATTCAGTTGTTATTCTAAGCCTTCAATTCATTAGAAGCTTTTCCACTCTAGCGGACAACGATTATAATAACACTACCTCTAGCCAAGTGAATCAATTTTATGATTATTTGCATTTATATATTTAAAAATAAGATAATATGTATATTGTTTTATGCCTTTGAATGCATTTTCAGTCTTTAAATCATTAAATATGTCTTATTCGAGCCCAAGAAAGGAAATGCGACATTTAAGGTCTTAAAGAAAACTGTACTGGGGATATTTTTCGTTCACAGAGTTTGATTACCCTAGTTCTGATGGATATTACACTGCTGAACTTACATCTTTAACGCTAACTGTTAAGAGGTCGAATCAAATATTTTCATTGCACTTGAGAGAAACTGGCAAGCTTCATCTCTCATGGACCGGATTACCGATTATTGGATATGTATGACTACTTATGGAAAAGCCGCCGCTACAATTATTGGCTAGCCAAGCAGCCAATCATCTATCACATATTCAAGTCTATATAAGCAAATGTATTTTGTTAATAAAAACTGTCATTTGAGTCATAAGTCTTCCCTTTCCCTGTCCTTTGAGTCTGGGTGACTGTAGCTTTATTAAGTGGGCGACAAAGAATTTAATAAACTAACAAAAATTGATTTGTTTTGAAACTACTGGGCTTAACCAGAGATTAACCTAAAGTCTCTCGAACACATGACCTAAAAATGCAAGTTTATTTTTCCACAGCTGTCCTTACTATATCCTCTGTTTATGTATATTCACGTAGCTCAAAGAACATTTTGAAGTTTTACTTTTACATTGAGATTAACGAATCCTGATTCTAACCCGAACAAAACTTTCCGGGATAAAGTGACCTGAATTTGCATGGGAGTTTGTTTATCACGAAATATTAATATCCGACCGGCCTACAGTGATTTCAACTAATGAATATAATGTAATGGACGGAGGGAAATATAAGTTTGATGCGTGAGAGCGATTATTTGTTATTTTGAGCGGCCACAGTGTAAATGATGAACGGAATCTATATGAACTTCTTATTAATGTTTGATGTCACAAATTTAGCAACCAGATTAATCGTGACCTGGTAAAATTTTATCTTGACAGTTTCTGGACTGAATTGTAAGACTCAACTTTCATGGAGTCTTACATTAATATATAGAAATTAATAATGAGTGTAACTTACACAAACGACTAAACCTGCGAAGGTTGAATTTACTGAATAAGCCTTTGTGGGGAGCCATGAACCTCTTGAGGGCTTTTTGAGCCACTAGAGCTCCTAAGAAACTTAATTGTTGATTGTCTTGTGACTGCAACTGCATTTGTTGCTCGTTTTCAATAATATCTTCAACGGTAGGCTTCCCAACCCGCATCTTCGATAATTTAGCATTTTCACTACCATTTCCTTTTCCACTTTTTTCTGCTAAACAAAAACAAACAAAGTGCATAATGAAAAACAAACAGATAATGGAATAATTAAACAAAGAAACTTTTCCTTTATAGACGGTAGATGGGGAAATCGATGTCCCGAGTTAAGAAAGGTAAAATAAGTTAACGAAAATCCACCCGGTTAAAGTATTTGTAATAGCTGGTAGAAATTCATGTATTTTTACTCATTTACTCGTTTGGAATATCACACATTAAATTTAATTAAATGATATATCAAATTAAATTTTAACGTAAAAATATAATGACAAAATTAAATTTAATTACAATATTTCTATTTTTTCATTACAGTAAATCGATTGCGATGTGTCATGCGTTTGACATTTGAAACTATTTTGACAGATTTAACAAACGTTTGTGAAATTTTGAATATGAATTATTAGAGAAATGCATGCAAGTAAATTTGAATTTATTATTGGAAACAATATGAGCGGGATTCTTGATGTGATTTCAACAAAATCTTGGCCATTATCAGTTACGTATCACTGGCTTCAAGAGAAGGAATAAGGAAGAATCTGGTCAATAAGATCAGAACAACCACAATACATCCCCCAAAAGACATTGTAGCCATAGCAAAACTAACTATTTGCTACTGATGGTGAACTTGAAGAAGTTATTTTTTAAATACCATCATTATTTTTTATTAGATAACGCGAGATACAAGTCCAAAATAATATTCCTTAAACTAGAATCAATTTCATAATAATTAATGCAGTTATTACTACCACCTCCAAATATCAAGTTGTAACAGAGGTTCTGTCAAATTGTTGAGCTACGTGTTTAGGACACGATTACTTCAATTTAACTAGTTAATGTTGTATGCTTATCTATGGTAATTAATAAAATATTTTTTCTTCTTTCAGATTGTGTGATAATTATTCTTATTAAAAACTATTTCTAGCCCTAATGTACACTCCAAATAATGAGCATATCAGGCATATCATACTGTTTGAATTTCATAAAGGAAATGCGGCAAGCTCAGCAGCAAAAACACTCAAGGACATCTGTGGAAATGATGTTGTGAATGAAAAGACCTGCAGATGGTGGTTTTCTGCAGGTGGTTTCTAAAAGGATGACTTCACCCTGAAAGACGAAGGAAAGCAGAATGCTCAAGAAGTTCACTTCCGAGCGATCGGAAGTTGCCCCTGATGAAAATCCAACCTGTACTAATAAAGAACTGAGCAAAACCCTTATATATGCATAAATGAGTAAATTAAGGAGCCTTTAAGAAACCTAATGTGTCACTCATTATTTTTTCGGCCGTTTTACGATTTAGTGGGAATTTTGTATCCTATTTCGAATATAAAACAGCGAATTTCCTAGAAACTGCCCTTATAAGCTAAACGTATGTGATATAGATCCAAAAGCTCAGTCTTTCCTCTTGCTTACTTGAATATGTGTATTCAGGCATATAATAGTATTTTGGCTTTGAGGGTACAGTAAGCTGGCAATTTAACGGCATGAGATGATTGGATGCTGGATCATCCCAGGTTTTTTGGTTAGTAGCATAAAACTGAGACATCCTAGAAACAGCGGAGAGAGCTTATTCAGCCGCACCATAAACTGAAGTCATGCTACTACATGTAATTATTTTAATGGGTGAGTAAGGACGAGTTAAAGGGGTACATCTCTTCAGTATGTACCATTACTAATGCTAAAAAGGGAAGCATAGCTGTTTCACTTCAGTCCTTAACTGAGTGAATCTACCCATCTCGTGCCTGTCCTTGTCTTCTTCCATCTCATTCACATGTGTGTCTTTCATATGCGGTTCCTATTAACTCCAATGATTTTATTTCCTATTTTATAAAGCAAATTATCCTGTGTCGACAAGTGCGGGAGTGCATGCATGATCCCTGCTTATTTCATAAATTCGGACAGTACCATCAAAACTTCTGGAGCTTGAAAGTTACTTTTAGGTTTCGGACAAAATGACCTTCTACAGCTTTGAAATAATGATTTTTCCATCCTTTGAGGCTTGGATCTGCGACATCTGGTGGAGCTGCAGATAAAAACCAACTTAAAAGCATACTTAATTGAAGATGTTCAAATCATTATTGTTGGAATAGAAGAAGTATTAAGTATATATAAATGGCCATAGCACAGAAGTTTAAATTATTCGACAGAATATTACCCAGTCTCCTCATTCATATTTTAATAGCTCTTTTAGATATCACAGTTAGTATTTCAGCAAAATATCTGATTGTAATTTCCGAGAAATTAAAAATTATCAGTATCTGGCAGAAGTTTATTTTGTTGCTTCAAAATATTATTTTTTTATTTATCATAAAATTAAGCAATCTTTTCATAAACCATTTCTAATGAAGGAAAGCTCGTATGTTTGTAAGTTACGTCAATGATTGAATGTCCCGGACAAAGTCTGGTAGGAACCATGGCTGTTGGCGCCTTTTGGCTAGGATTGAGTAGTGATTAAATAGCTACTTCGCAATAGCAGTCAGTCAAAATATGGCCAAAATATTGTAAGTTAATAAAATTAAAATGATTTTTAAAACTTTATTAGGGAAACGTAATTATTATCTTTGAACTTTTCACAGTTACTTTTTAGAGCTACTTCAAATGCACAACTTTAATTCAATATTTGAATTGCATACGTCATTGGTTATTGATATGCACTCATACTTGTTACTGGTTTGTTTATTCTAAACTCAATATAAATGAACTATACTTGCTAATTGAGTTTCGAAAATATGCTGCCTGGAGCACGTTTAAATTATTTTTCTTAAATTATCTGCCCTAACATTTATTAAATAAGGTATCATCTAAAAAGAAGATGCTATAGAGATTACTCGGAAAGCTTAACACTTTCAATTTACTCTGAACAGAGTACATAGATTGTCATTCAGGACGGAATGGATCAGGTCCTATGGTGTTATATTTTGATGCAATAAACAATACTTAATAAGTGACAAATGAGTAACTTAAAGGGTTCCAGGGGTTGACCCTATCCTCTTACTCCATCCAAGTTGCACTTTTATTCAAACCGCTCCATCATTTTTCGTGTTTGACACTTTGGTTGGTTGAAGTCTAAAGGTAATCCAATTCGTCTATAATTCTGGAATTAGCGTTTGATTTAAAATGCATAAAGCGCTTAACTAGTCTGTTTATTTCTTCACTAGAAGAAATATATATTTTTCCGTGAGTAGACATAAAGGTGATGAAAGTTATTGAATGAATTTTTTCTCATAAAATAATATAAATGCACCCAAGCGCATAAAAATCCATGTATATGTTAAATAAAATTAAATGTAAGTAAAGTAATCGAAATTTAAATATTCTGCCAGTTCCTCGTCAGAAATCTTTTAAACAAACGTCTCTCTTTTCAACTATTTAGGATAATTATCTGCTTACATTTTCAACTAATGTGATATTTTTACGAATCACCTTCCATGGCGAGTCCTATTAAAAGTAAGATTTAAACGTTTTGTACAGAAATATCTTAAAAATAAATAAATAATTGTTTGAGGACTATTTTACTCTTGGCATGGTTTGATAAAATTTTTCTATTTTATTTATTTTATGGAATTAACCAGACCTTTTGCTGAGAGAAGTGGTTTTCTTTTTGATGTTTCTTTATTTAGTTGACTGAGAATTGAATGATTTGTAACTTTGTTCATACTTCTCCTAATAAAACAATGAAATAGTTTAGTAAAATAACTTTTAATATTAAAACATTACTTAATTTATACAATATATTTTCATTTTTAACGTTTACTCTTCTTTTATCTAAGTCACGAATATTCGACTATTACAAAAGGTCATTCGATATTTTGTAGTCTGTTATAAAATATCGATTGCTTGCATTCTATTTAAATTATAATTATGAAAATAGATAAATTATTATAGCTTTTAAAATTACTTTCGAGATTCTTTGCTTTCACACTTGATGGGAGAATGGAGATGGGCTGATTCAATTTAGCATTTTGGATCGTGTGCACAACTTATATATGGTAATTGTCATGGCAACTCTGCACACATCCATTATCATATACACTTATTGGAGTAGAATTTTGATAAGTCACAATTAGTCATTTTCCATTCAACCATTCAATGTGAACATGACCACTCTATAAAGTTAAGCAATCGAAGCACGATGATTTGTTTACAGCAATTAGATTCAATGAACCATTCATTTTTAGTATCACCTCCGTGACATTGACTTTTATTCATGAAAATGTCCATTGACGTAGCAAAATATAATTTTCTCGGGATTCAGAAGGATCCTACTTTATCCGGATTCAGGCGATTGTCTAGGCAATATTATTTCATGAGATTTCACGGCCTTTTACTTTTTTGCACTTAAATTTTACATCTGTATACCGGATCGAAAATTCTTCCAGTTGCTGGACTATTTCTGAGTTTCTGCTGATGGAACTTCCATTGCCTTCAAGTCCCATATTTACTTACTGTTAAAAACACGGCATAATTGTGGCTGGTATTTAGTAGTGCAAGGGATTCCTAACAAAACCTCCAATTTTTAACGAAAATTTCTTAAGCTTTCACCTGGAGTTGTCGTAGCCAACGCTGTGTGTTCATATTGAACTAATTTTAATCAAAACTGTTTAGTACAATAAAAATTTTCTTAAAGATTTTTGCATAATTCCTCTAGATTACTACTTTTTAAGAAAATTGAATCTTTAATGAAAAATTTCCTATTTATTCTGCGATAGGGATTTCATTGTCGTCAAAGGACCTAAGAATTTAATTTTCCAAAAAGTGCTATTCATATTTTAGATATAATTATCAATGAAATTTACTATATTTAAATAATTATACTGAAGAATTATTCCACTTGATAATCGAGCTATTCATTTGACGTTGAGAACGAGGTCTACGGCAATTTTAGGAGTCAGCTCGCTATGACATATTTTGTAACCTGTTTGCGACCTGAGTCCAAAGCTACTCTTGGGTTTCCAAATAAATCTACATAAAACTCGTCATTTAATGAAATGGTGACTGTGGGCAGAAATGTACTATAGAAAATATAATTACATAAGTTTCTCTATTTTTGTTTCTATAATGCGACAACTACTAATGGTTAATAATCAGTATGCCTATTCATTACTTGCTTAATATAATATCAGTCACATTTGTGTATTGGCTAATGTCCCTAAAAACTGATTAGTATGAGGTAAAATGCCAATTTTGACAAATTATGAAATTACTTCGAGTAGATTTGCAAATCATCATGAGAAACTAAAATGGAATGTATTTTATTTACGACTTCCCTGATTGGTATTTTCAGTAATAGATAGAAAACAACACGAAGCTTGTTTGCATGAATTGTAAACTCAAAAATCATAAAAATATTCACACCGGAAATTAAACACACCAATGTAAGTGCATTAATCTGTTCATTAATATACAGCTGAATTTTTACAATTAAGTAACTTTATTTAAATTTGCTCCAATTTCATGTAAATATTAATAAAGAATCTTAATTCACCTCAAAAGTGATTAAAAATATTTCTTTTTATTATTGGAAAATAGTAAATTGTTCTTAATAGAAGTTGTGTTCTCTTTTCATCTCATTCATGAATAATTGATAATTGCGCGAAAATTAATGCCTTTAAAATAACATTACCTCGCCTATTAATCGAATTTTTTTAGTTATTTGTCGATATTTGCGTAGAATTATGACAAAAGCGACCCCTTAGATCCCTTTTGTACTGATAATTTAAATAAAGGGATATATTTCCCCAAAATAATCTAAAGATTGTAAACCAAGGCAAAAAATAATGTTCTTTTAATAATACGAGGCTTATTTCATATTGAATTTTTAAATTGCAAATCGGAGGTCCAAACCCAAAAAACCTTCGTCAAGACTATGGCTTTAAAGATGGTTCATAAAGCCGTTCCTTTTGAATGAAATTCTTCCATTTGAACTTTAAACGTACCAATCGATAATATATTTATTAAAAAATAAGTATATCGACTAAGTGAAATTGTCATCATTACCACCGTTAGAAAATGTAAAAGGACTTTTAAATAGAGAACCAATCTGAAAGTGCTTGGAATGGGAGTCAAGAAACATAAAATGAAGTTAGGATGTTGAAAGCCTTACTTTACTTGAATAAAGTTGTTCACTTCTCATTAGACGTACAATTCAGTTCATAGTGTCTAGCGTTCCAAAGCTTATGCTTTAATTGTTTATTTTATTGAATGGCTGGCCATGGTTCCTTAGTACCATCAAGCAGCCTAGATATTAAATAATGTAATTTGTGCACAGCAGAACCCAATTGAGTATTCACTCAGGAAGAATTGTATTTAAAAATGAAATTGTTAATCATTTGGAAAACTGAGGAGAGCTGAATTAATGAAATAAATGTGATTCATCATCTTATTAGCTTATAATTTTCTTAATAAAAATAAAAATTTTTTAGTTTTCAAAAATACCGGTATTTTTTCTGGTGTAAAAGATAAGCCCATTTTGTTGCTACTCAGTTCATATCGAAAATAAACGTGGGCCAAGCGAAATATATTTCTAATTTATGAACATACAAAGGTAAATGAGGAAACTGGTCTTCAGAATACCGAAAAATACGTTTTTGAGCACGCCGACAGGTAGTTCTCGCTTGATTTACTCTGAAAATGAATTACATTTCTTCGCAATTAACTTACTGAGTACTTTCGCAGCAACCGTTGATTGCATTTTACCAATAAGTTTTGGATTCATTCAAACCGAAGTCAATTATTGAAGTCCCTGAAATCTTGAGAGAGAGAGGAAATTGCTCGGCAATGATTTTGTATATAAAACACCTTGTACTATAATAAAATCCGGTAAGCACGTATCATCCTGTGAGCTTAGCTACTTGAAATAAAGACGTTAAGAACAAGATCATGGCATTAGAGAACCAGATTTTATGATATTTACTCGTTGACGAGTTCACGTTCTGAAATTCAAACGTCTTGATTCGTCCACGATGTACTGAACTTATTCAAGTTGCTTCCCAGAGTTAAAAATTGCTTTTTTGCGCTTTTGTGGATAAAAATGATAATTGTCAATTGAATCAATTTAAGATCCTTTAAACCTAGAAATGGCAGTTATACTCCATAATTCTTTTAAACAATTGTTTCGAGAGTACGCTTTCTTTTGTAATTAGGAAAATGTAAATTGAACCGTGAAATGTAAGCTTGGGAAAGCGCTAATTAATGTAAACTTTCGCTCTTAAAACTCGGCATCTGTTAACACTTTCACTTGCTTGCTTTGAACGCTAATTTCCAACAAAACAAATTTAAAATATTTAGAAAATGTACTTTCAGTAACAAAAGGTTCTACAGCAGTAGGGATTATGCAGATACTTAGATGTCAGTACTACAATTCTCCAATGTACCTTTACCTTCTTTTCAAAAAATTTTCTTTTGGAGGCTGCGTATCCTCTGTTCAGAATCTCATCTCTGATGAAATTATTTGCCTGACTGGACTTGACAAGTGGTTCATTATTTTGCATCAACATCATCGGATTAGAAACTGCATTATTGTTGAAGTTTTAAGGCTTAGAAATTAAATATTTCGCCTCAATATTATTTTTTATTAAATAGCTAAAACATAGACATTTGTTAGCTTTAAGAAGGATTGTTAGCGGCTGTGGTTCTTGATTTCCCTATACCTATTCTGCTGTCTTTATAGTCTATCTAATTTTCTGTGACAACAAGACCAAAGAGAAGGCAGCTGTAGTCAGTTGAGAAGCAGATATACCAAAGAGGTGAGGTGGTCACCGTTGCCGTTGGAGGCAGAGGTTGCAGAGGACTAGAGCAGAGTAGGAAAGAAATTGCATGAGTGTACAAGAGCTGATGATCTAGTGCTCGTATACAATGTTGTTTATATTGGTGATAGCCTGGGAACAAAAGAAAAAGGGAGTAGGGACTGAGACTGCAACAGTGACATTTGAAAAGCATTGTGAAAGGTCAGACAGACTCTATCGATAATTGATTTAAAATGAGCCCTGGCGACGGTGCTATTCAAAATCTCGGTGTGGAAAGTCAGCTTGGATAGACTGACAGATGTGACTAGGCATGGGAGAATTCGTTGCTATCTCAAGTAATTTGATACCACATATGGAGAAAATTTATCTCTATAAATTACTCAACTTACAAATCACGAAACGGCACTGTAAACTATCAAATCACTAATTTGTTGAGACCCGAAAAGTGGTTAGATTGAGCTTTTCACGAAAGTGATAGGGTTATGTATTTGGCTTGAGGAATAAACAAGTTCGAATACATAACCTTAATTCATGAGGGTGGTTTCTTGATAAAACCAACATTAATAGCGCTGAACAGGAAAAGTTGAATTTCTGATTTGATTCATTTATATAAATAAGAATGGTAAATAAATTTGCAAGTTACGCTAATGCAAATGCCAAAAGAAATTAAAGAGATATATTATGAGATAAAAGCAAAGCAAATTTTAAAGAGAAAACTTTGAAATAACTTCGAGCTGAAAGTCAGCTTAACTTCAGACATTGAACTTTAAATAGATGTACTAGTCCAATATCGGCAAAACTATGGGATAACAGCAGGGATAAAGTACAAATGAATGAGAAAAACTTTTTTTTATTTTAAAAATTTTGTTTTCATGATATCTACGCTGCTCAGTTTTATTTATCAGGAAATAACAGACGCACTGACCTATAGTATAGTGTCCTCTGGACGCCGTAGAGTACGTCTTATGACTTGTACCAAGGAGGAAAGACGTCTGCATAATAAGTAACTAATTTTAATTACGAAAGGGGGACTACATGATACATTTAAGCATAGAGGGATGACTTAGCGGACATTTACGTGTCCACATCGGTTGGAGCCATTGGCCACATAAAGGTCAGACTGGTTTACGGCAATGGAGGAATTAACTAGAATAAGGAAATATTATAGGGAAACATGGGAAAAAATGTCACAATAGGTCCGGAAAATGACAGATATCAGTATTGACCGAGATTGCACACAAAGCAGAGCTTATATTTTACTAAAAACAAATAGCAATGTTATATAGCATTGAAATTAAAGCGAGCAATTTTGTGTTTATCTTCAACTTCCGTATTCAAACGCCATCAAAAGGTTTTTTTTGAATTCCCAAACATTGGATAACGCATTTAAACATGTTGATGTTAAAATAATTACTAACAGCTGACAGCTAAGACCAATTCCAGAAAAGAAGACCAAGAGCCGTTTTTGGCCAAATTGTATTGACCACGCCGCAATGAGGATTGAAGAGAGTAAGAGAGGGAGAGAGAAGGAGAGAGCTGAGGAATAGACGAGATGGGGGAAGCGTTGGAGCCGGTAACTGAGACACGTTTGTACATAAGGGGAAATACAAAGCAGTTTATATGAATCATTTGAGTAAGGCCGAGTGAGATTAGGAGTAGAGATATACTTTTAAGTGAAATGAGGCTGTTATAGGAAGGGGAAAACTGACAGAGAGGGTTAGGGTTAGGGACACAAAAGACGTTACTCCAGTTTCGCAGATGAAAAACTTAAGTGCTGTCATAGAGAATATGAATAGAGTCATTCTGGAAACGCATAGAGGGTTATTCTTCAAACAGATTGGAAGGAATCGATTTGATTTCTAATGGGCGAGTCATTAATTTTGTTATAATGCTGGGTGAACCGTGCGTTGATATTGTTGCACGTTCCGTTATTATTGTTAATTTACAACTCGACTTAAGCTAACCATATAAAAAATTAAATTTTTTACGTGGGAAGCGCGGGATTCACGAAAATGTTGAACCTGTTCAAAATGCGCTAAGAAAAAGGATAGAGTAGCTGTATAATATCAATTCAAGACATTTTCGAACTCAAGTTACATGCTTCCCTATTTATTGGATTCATATTTTAGTGTTTAAATGTTCAAACGTTAGAATTTTCCTCCTATTTCCCGAGGAAAATCGCGTTTACGGATTTCTAAAATTACTGAACAGGAGATTTATACGAATCAATTACCTCAGATACAGTTTTCTTCTGTTTACCCAGATACTAGCAGAAGAAGAATTCTAAAATGATTTTAACTTGGCAAAACTTGACGTTAATATACAACATTGGATTTTTAGTCTGGGTGGACTTATAACACGATCTATTGTCATAACAACAGATTCAATATCGACGGAGTGTAGATGGAGTACGGAAGGCCTACTTTCTTACAGGTTACAGAGTCCAGCCAAGCTATCGCACGCTGGTTGGAAGCTTCATTGGGAACAGAGAAAAAACTCAGGGGGGTGGGAGAAGCTGTTTGTGAGTATGAGGATGTAGAATATAATGAATGTGTTCATAGATGCTTTTAAAAGGGGGCCAACGCACTTTTAAGTAAGAGTGAGACGATTAAAGGAAATCAGGACATAAAGCGTGTGAGTGGAGTTTTGACAACGATGATTTTATGAAGCACTTTGGCGGAGACCTCTAAACGTTTCATCGCCTAAGTTGGTTAAGCATGTTTGAGTGAGTTATTACATTGTTACAAGAAGTTTAATACTAATGAATATGATTTTTGAATCGGTTGGGATGATGCTTGACTCAGAAAATTAATCACGACGATAGATGAGAAAATTTGAATTGAAAGACTTAGTTATACCTCTGTTTGTAATTTGAATATTTGTATTTATAATAATCAGCGCTTAAGATATTCGACGACCTTTAAAAACTGTTTCGGCGGCATTTATCTTCATAATCTCTCATTTTTCAATGCCCTAATTCATTCGAATGCATCTATGTATATCTGGAATTTTCATTTCTAATTTATTGATTGACTAATTGCGTTCATTCATCTACATCACCACAAGACTTGATTGACATTGATTAAGGTAGGAATAATTTATGATGGGATATTATAAAGTCAGTTCATTAAGTGAGAAACAAAATAGATTTTGCCTGGATGTACTTTTTGTTACTCATAAAGTACATAATTTAACTTAACAGCACTTTTACCTCATTTTATGAATGAAAAAGGGAGAAATTTTTTCTTAGTTGGATGTTTGTATTATTTCAATGAGAATTGATGTTTTAATATTTACCTGATTATAAACAATACTGATTGGCATTCAAAAGCTTTCAGGTGTCCCACTAATTATTCTAAAAGTTAGCAAGTGATTCATGAACTCAAAGAATAAATACTAAAGTGGGTTGATCTATAAATGTATTACTTAAATGGGAAGTAGCAAAGTGAGAACTAAGGAAGCTATAGAAGAGGTAGATAGTTAATATGCTGGAGAGATAAACTGACAGGAGAAGCTGCAGATATAGGGGCGGTGGCTGGGGGACCTGAGCGTAGAAATCAGTCAGTGGAGCTGGAATAAAAGAGGGGCTAGAACAGACCAGGGGTAAGATTTCAGATAGGTATAAAGATGGCAAAACCGTTGGAATAGTTTAAAGATACTCCATAAAAGGTCAATCATGAAAAATTCAGGGTAATCTAGTCATTAAAAATTCTTTATTTTCGAGAATTAGATGAATGCGTTTCCTGTTTCTTTCATCCCATATATGCGTAATTTTTGTATTCTGTCAGAATATATTACTGCTCCGAACTAGTTCATCCAGGAACAGTTTTTCATCCAAATATGTATGTTCTTTTTCTGGTGCCCTAACTGAAGTAAATTGAATTTGCCAACAAAGGGTAAATAGATGGATGTGAAATTTTGTATGGAACATATGCGAAACATAATTTAGTGGATGAATGAATTGGAAAACATGCGACCATAATTCATATTCACTAAGAGAAGGAAGATGAAAATAGAAACTGGATCGGGGTTAAAATTTCTTGGAATTGTCAAGAAGAACAATCAGGAATTCACTTGGATGGGTTGAAAAATAAGCAAGTGAGGGAAAATTAATAAGAAAATAAAGTTCTTTATTCAGGAACATCAGCATCTAAGGCTGTTGAAATTAATTCAAGGCTGGAATTAATTTTCAGGTATTTGAAAAGAGTCCAACTCGAGCTAATGAGAAATTTTCTTAGTTGTTATCATCCGTGGAAATGGATGAAAACTTTCCCAAGTTTTAATACCGAATTAGTGAAATAGTCCATTAAAATAAGAGATTAGAGCATCAAGAGGCTCGCTTTATTTGAATACTATAAGCACTGAGTTATTCACTTTTTCAAATTGGCAAATAATTCACTTTGTCACGTACGACTGCTCCAAAGATAAATTTTAATAAGCTTCTCGGTGAGTTTATCGCCTCGAGGTTCATAATCGTAAATAATTAATTTATTGAATGATTGATCTTACCGCATGGATTCATTTGTATTCTGTTCAGCGATGCGCAGATGAATAAAACAAGACATCTTGCTTACCTTTCAATTCAGAAAATTTGATATTAAAAATGTTGCCTCCCACTTTAGAAATATTATTTTAATACAAAATAAAAATACCATTTAGGATATCACATACCGAATTAACGAATCGACAGTCCAAGCACTACATGAAAAAAACCCTCTTATAAAAGGTTAAGAAATATTTATTTATTTCTGATCAATTCAGTAAACGTAAAAACAGCTTATCTGATCTATTAATGGTGATTTTTAAATGCCCATTTACCTTGAAGGCCATTTTAGAAAATCTTACTTGAATATTGGAACAAAAAAATAATAGTTGTAAAGGAATCACTAAAAATAGTGAGATACACATTTATTTATTCCTCTAAACAAACAATTTCGGTTAATTTTAGTAAAAAATAGAGTTAATTACAGATGGCAGTAAATTTAAATATGAGAAAAGAAGAAAATGAAATAGAATATTCCTTAAGAAAAGTCTTAAAGGTGCTATGGTTTTTATTATTCTTATGGTTCAATATTTATTTATTTATTGATGCAAAGCGTTGGTCGGATGTCGGATCTCTCCGATTTATTGTCGTTACTGGAAGTGATCCTGACTTAATTGAATTTGCAAAAATTGTGGTAAACAATTTGGATCTCAGTATATGACTGAAATATCCAAATTATCAAATAAAACCATTAAAAGAAATGCACTACATAGTATGAATGAGAATTTTTTGCTTTAAAATGAGCCAGTTGTATTATTAATAGGTTCAACAAACCTAGAGCGTGGGAAAAATACACAAAACACGATGCTTAATTAGAAATTTAAATAGTAAATGGTGTTTGCGTGCAGATTTAAAACAAATAATAACTCCAACCTATAACCTGGGGCCTTGTGGTTTACAGGAGACTTCTAGATGGTCTTTGTGTCATCATATTCAAATACTTCTCTATCACTATCTGTACACTCGCAAAACTGCCTTCGAAACTCTGGTATTGTTCCAGCAACCCTAAAAGTCTTCGAAAACTTATTTCTTTGTAGAGGAAATCGAATTCCATTTTCCTAAAAAAAGCTTCAAATATCACTTTTATTGGATTATAAAATTAAAAAATTTCTACGCCATTTTATTAGAGGTGTAGATACCCTTCATTTGAGTTTATAAAAGTAAAGAATAATTATCAAATTAACTTGAGAATTGTATAGAATTTACTAAAATTTTTTTTAGATTAATGGTTCAATAATCAGCAGTTTCTTTACAATTCTACCCTAAGCAACGAAAAATCCGTTATCCCTTCTACTGAGGAACAATTCTATTTTAAAATTTTGACCTTCTCTTTCTTACTTCCATAAATCCCTTCCATACACAAATCCACAATTTTTGTCCTTGAAAAACTGAATCTCAAATATAATCAAAGTCGAAGTTCATTTAAGTAAATTTACCTTGCCTTTCTGTTTATTAACTTTAAAGTTTAAAACTACTTTCATATTAATAGATAAAACCAATCACAAATTAGTTTCGTAAAATTTTCACGCCAATACAAACCTTACAATGTTAAAAACTGTTAATTTGATAAATAGATGGTAAAAAGATTGAGGAAATAAATGTTTTTCAAGAGCTATTAACTATGAATAAAGATCTTTGTCTATTTCGATAAAGGGAAATGGTTAGTTGTTTGAAGTTGTTTCAGTGGATAGTTGAAGTGAATGATTTAAAATTTAAAATAATCGATGCTGATATTTTGTATTCTTTCTTCTCTGTAAAAAAGTAGTTATTCCTTCATAAAATTTTTGGGTTAAGAGAAAATGTTCAGATTTTTCTCTTCCATTGAATGGAGCTAAAATATTAATTTTTTAAAATTAAATGATATAAATTTTAGCAATCTTCTTTATTAAGTCTCTTGAATAGCCGCTGATTGACTTTGAAGGAATTTTTGCCAGGATTTCAAACCGTATATCCTCTGAAGTATATTTATTTTATTTTTAAATAATTGATAGATAAAATATATTTCAATTTGTTTGTTTCTAACTTCAACATATGCCGATTCCCAAACAAAGTTTTGTGTAAGAAATTAGACGCCCTTAAACCTGTTTCCCATTTTGAACCATCCAAGGCACCCCAATCTAATTTAGCCACAATTTTAACCACTTGCAACACAATCCGATTAATCAAAGTTATATAGCATTTTGATTATAACACACAAAGCCAAATTGATGTAAAGTTGAAGACCAAGTGGAAAATTAAAAAATGAACGCATTCACAGCCTGTTAGCTCTTTCATAAATTCTGCTGCCTTCATCCACATCGGCTCCTTTCATTTTGCCAGTGTTTTAGAATTAAAAAGTGGAATGAACGAGCATCCTTATTAAATGAACTGATCAATAAGGCCTAGATATGAAGTTGGTGACTTCACGATGGATAAAAATCAAACATTTAAACCCTATTACAGGAGATCATGAAACATTTAACTCGATGGATATTCTCTTTATATGTTTGGTGCCACACTTAGCAACGAACTCCAACACAAAAACATTAATCTCCTCTCAAGATTAAATAATCAATCTTTTAATTCGTTGAATTTCAGCATCATTACTGATGTCCTTAGAAACTCCCTGGTTATTGAAAACACTACAAAAGGAGCCTCCGGCAAGGAGCATCTGACTGTCATTTAAACCGATTTCTCTTTCTTATCGTCTTAGCCTATATAAACCCCCTTTCGGATACACAATCAACACACATCTTGCTTCTCACAGGCGTATACGTAGACTTTGGCCTATATCTCTATGTGTCCCTAGCATCGTCTCTTTCTCTCCCACCTCTCTCTCACGGTCACAGATTTAATCCTATTATCGCATTGTAACACATGGGCTGAAAAGTCCCGGGCCTAACAAAGAAAACACAGTTTTTTTGGTTCAAAATTAGCTTTATTCATCAACGTAGTCTCCATCAAGAGCAACGCAATCATTCCAGCGTCGCTCTAACATTTCAATACCACTTTTGTAGAACGATTTATCTTTTGCCTCAAAATAGGCCTCACTTTCAGCGATCACCTCATCATTCGTGCCAAATTTCTTACCAACGAGCATTTTTTCAGGTCTGCGAACAGCCAGTAGTCGCTAGAAACCAAATCTGGTGAATACGGTGGATGTGGGAGTAATTCGAAGTTCAATTCATGTAGTTTTGTCATTGTTTTGATTGACTTGTCACACGGTGCGTTGTCTTGATGAAATAAAACTTCGTTCTTTGCCATATGCGGTCGTTTCTTTACAATTTCGGCCTTCAAACGCTCCAAT
>CAADRB010000108.1:88414-131462 GCA_900708905.1 Hymenolepis diminuta
GAGCTTTCTCATAGTCAAATGCTCATGCAATATAAAGCCAACACGTTCTTTTCACGTCTTTACGATGTCAACTAACTCACGCAACTTCACTTTTCCATCATTCAAAATGATTTTGTGGATTTTTTAAATGTTTTCTGGTGTTACCACTTCATTTGGACGTCCACTGCGTTCTGCATCATCGGTGTCTCTACGACCACGTTGAAGTGAACAAACCAACGTTTTATTGTTGTTTCTGATGGAGCGGAGTCCCCATAACACTTTTCAAGCCATTGCTTCGCTTGAACGCTATTTTTTCCCATCAAGAAGCAGTATAAAATTAAAACACGAAATTGTTTTTGATCCATTGTTGTGAAAATAACAAAAGTAGTGTCACTCTTAGCACAATAACTCACAAACTAATGAATAGAATATGATGAAATTTTAACAGCTGTCTTTTGAAGGTGAGTATTAACTGAAAAAGGTGACTGAAACAAAACTAGAGCCATCTATGTGTTAGACCCGGGACTTTTCAGCCCATGTGTTACCTTGCCAATTCACACCTTTTGGCCTTATTCATTTGGCAAGTATATTTTCTTGATGGTAACCTCGGTTGCTACTGAAAATAACCAAAAAACCTTTAAGTTAAAAAGATCTTTTTTTATTCAACAATTAAATGATTTACAATATTTTGAATTTATTCTCCCTATACATTCGATTTTCTCCCCTTAACTTCGTATAAAGCCGTTTTATCTTTCGTCATGTTCGAACTCACTTCTTGCGAACGAAAGTTATAATATTTGCATTACTATCAGTATTAGCAATGATGTAATTTTTAGTATGTAAGACTGCAAATACTCAGGTAAATTCCTCCAACTCACTGACAACTAAACATATCAAAGTCACAAACAAATAATATTGTTTTTGTCAACATTTTTCCCTGGAGTTTATCTGTTCCCATTTGAAGGAAGAACCAAATTTCTGAACTAAAAGATAGTATCCGAAAAGTTGATTGTTTCTGAATTTGTATCAACCTGACCTGTTTACTAATTTAGTTCTTCGTAAAATTTGTCCTTTAATAGTGCATCTGAACCTCCCGTTTGTTGAATATTGTTCCTTTCTTTTGAAAATTCGCCCGGTTTCATTGATTTCTCTGCTGCAAATATCGTTTTGCATTAAGACAAAGTTTAGTGGTCGGTTACTGGCTCCAGTTTGTTTGTAGGAAATAATGAATTAGAATAAAGAAACATTGTGAATGAGAAATATGTCCCGTAGTTAATTTGATAAGTCGGCTCAGAATGTTTAAAGAGGCAAAATATTTTGAGATATTAGAAATTTACTAAAACTCTCCGTCTTTCATTTAGTGGAAAAATAAGAGTACGAATGAAAAGCCGTTCTTTAAATACCTATTTTAACATTGTTATAAGACTAGGATTTCAAATTTCTGCGACTTTGGTCTCGGTGACCACAAACTGTTGCTAACCTGCATCTGACTAAAACTGAGAGAGAAGACGATGGAATAATTACTTCAATGCATTTAATCATTTCAGTAAAGTTAAAACCCCGCACCTATGATAGATTTCATCTCCCTTGTCATGCTGTCAAAAGAGGCATACAGCATTGTGCTGCAATTAATGACAGCTAATTTGAGACTACCTTCGAGAGTCGCTCATCTCGAAACAAATTACAAACACCACGATTTCGAACTTTAATTGTCAGCGCCCTGGCACTCACATGCAGAGTTGTCATTACCAAATTCTCATTCTCAAGCTGGAGACCAATCAGATTTGAACACTGCAAATAGAGTCTGACAATCAAATTATAACTTTGAAAAGCTTGCTTATTTTCCATCAGACCTTGACAAGCGGACAATATGAGGATTCCCATATTAACATTAATTAAGCTCTTTAACTCTCCGGTTCTATTCACTGCTTATGACAGATTCCCTTTTAAGGAATCATCATACGCTTTAATTCTTCAAAGCAAATAAAGAATATGGAGTGCTATTTTGGGTTTTAAATAAGAGAATAAAGAAATCAAAGAGGATTTTTACTAATTTAGTCTATCGGGGATTATGTAATTTGAATGAAATTGTGATAACTGGAGGTGTTTTAAGCGAAGACCCTCCCGAATTCTTTGTCGAAAATCATAAGTCGCATTAGTGAAAGTTACGTAAGATGATAACCATTCTACCTTGATATGTTTTTTTACTTGCTATTAATTTAAAGTAATCTAAATGACCTCAAAACCCAATGCCATCCATACCATTGTTTGCTTCGAATTAGGGTGAGCTTAGGTGCAAATTAGCCACCTGTTCTTAGAAAGATTCGAAACTAGGACTTCGATATGTCATAAAAAATCATTACCGGCTGCTACGCTATGAAAACTATTTCAAAAAATATATTAAGCTCTGTGATATTTGGTAAGTTGAAATATTTTAACTGGTTTCAAAACTATAAATATCAGCTCATACTGGCTAAAGAGCTTACTAAAATGAAGATAGGGGTGGTGCATTCTTTAAACTCTCAATTTTAGAAGTTAACTTTCCTCTGACATAAGGTAATTTATAATTGGATCGAGACCAGAAGACTTGAAATCTATTTGCCAACAGGCATGAACTTTCAGTAAACCTGAGGGTGTTAAGGAAAAAGAGCGGCAAATTGTAACGGAAACTTTAGAGATATTCCTACTTTTCAAGAAAGGCAGTTTACCTTCCCCCCTACTTGGTAACTGTAATATTTAAGGCTCTGCACCTTTATGTCCAAATCCTATTTCTAATACGAACATTAACTGGGTATCTTTTATCACTTGAACTTCCATACCAGGGAAAAATTGCTGTATTCATCGCGGATAAGCTACTGAAGACAGTCAAGTCCATTGAAGATAAAGGGAGAGTGGTCGAAGTGATTCTGACGGAGAAGCCAGAGTATCAAAAAGGTCATACTTCATTTGAATTACGAATTTCTGTTTCACGATAATTACTTAGATTACTTAATAGCTGCAAATCCCAAAATTCAAGAGTTTTGACTCATCCCAAAGATTACTGAGCAAATTCTTGTTCACGATCCAATGCTCACTAACTAGCCGGTTAATTAAAATAGAGGATTTTGCTACTTTTGATTGAAATACCGAGAGAGCAGGATAATACCAATTTACTTGTTCCAAACATGTTTTATGGTCTAATATGGCTTTAAAATTTTAAACACCTTTCCCTAAGTTTCCAGAATTTATGAGTGAGTTTTAATGAATTGAACAGAGATTTGATCAGAATAATCGAGATAAAACACCTATTTGAACTTAATCGGATTGGTCAGGTTGACAGAATAAAAACAAAGCTGACGAAGATGCGTGAAACTATACATTGAGTGACACTGGTCCTTCCGACTGACGGACCTTTTTTACAACGTGTCGATCGTTTTTAATATTATCAAATTAAGTTTGATTAATATTATTAATCAGTTATTCAGCTCATGTTAGATCATTTTATTTTCTCGTGCTTAAGATAAAAAAATGATTTGAAGTGTTAAGATCGGTCAATTAGAATTGAACGCTAGAATTTAATTAGAAATCCTCGAGAGAAATTGCGAAATTTGAATTTCGTAATGTGAATTACCCCATTATATAAATATTTTGCGTCCTGATTTCAAAAATAAAATTACTTCGGACCCTTTTTATATTCTTTATATACTTTATTCTCACCATCAACGTGATACCCTTTATCCTGAAGGATGAATCCTTTCTTCTCCGAAATATTTATCTTACGTCATCGCTCACCACCAAAATTTGATTAATTCGTCATTATAGTTAATGTCTGTAAATCTTTCGTGTGACCCCAAGCACTCTATAGATAAACATCGCGTGTCCTCAACTGGCCTATTTTCATCGATCGGAAAAGGTAGCATACCTCGGACGATAGTAGCAGGCGCCGCTTAGTCGGCCCTGCTATTAACCAGCCCTGTCTGCAGTGGCCCTTCCTTTTCCTACAATCGTCCCGACCAATTAAAGCACGCATACAATTATATCCTTATGCGGGTCCTCACCCAAAGTGTCGATTATATATAGCCTTCCATTAGACACACACGATAAACAGGAGATCCTAGCTCGTCAGACGCATCCCCTTTGCTCGATCCTTCTCCAGTTCTCTATTTTTCCTTGAGACTCTGTACTGAGGTTTGTTCAATACAACCTGGTCTACTCAATCCTTGGTGTTCTTTTATTTGCTGTTAACTATCTACCTCTACAATCTCTTACGAAAGATTATCTCATTCGATTTCAGTTACTCTTCCATGATAGAAATTGTAATCTTTACCGTGCCCTTTAATACTAATATGTATGATGAGATTAATTTTTTGCCTCCTTTTGTTTGATTTTAGCATATATAACACTTATTTTGCCCATCGAACTGACATCTGCATGCATTTGGCCCCACCCTCTGAAGTTTTGCGCTATCATTTAAAATGAACTCTTCAGCTGAACTCAACCTTCCCTATTAGTATTGCCGTTTGGTAAACCCTTGTAAATTCCGAATAGATGTGTTAAATTTTCCTTCCGACTTCCAACTTGATTGCATTCTTGAACTGGTAATTATGGAGTTGTTTTTCGCCTACTAAAACTGTCAATCAACGCTCCAGTTGAAATAGAGATGCACGAAGCGAATATTTTATCAAACCAAACTCAATGCAGGACCAAATTTATTTTTCAGGAGTAAACTAGTATTATTGTATTATCCTAACTGTCAGGTGAAAATAAATCACTCTTACGTATATCGGCTCGCAGCTATGTAAAACGAAGGATGGAAGTGGATCTACCACCAAGTCTTTCAAACATGGCCACTTGCTCTATCAGACAATAATGAACTGACAAAAGTAGGAAGAAGCAAGAGATAACAAACTTTTACTTAAAAAAACTAACATCTGCTGCAGCTTTCGTCCATTTCCATTTTAATCTAAGCTCAAATCAAAAGCACTGAGAAGTCTTGTCTTTTGACGTTTTGTTATTATAAACAGACCACTAAGTAAAAATCTTGTTTTTAAAAGACTGAAATTTCACTATTTGAATTTTTGCTCCCATCAGTATATCGTATGGAAAGCCCATTTCAGATCCTTGATTAAATGAAATTTGGCTTAAACGGACCAAATTGTAAGTCCGAAATCACTAAATAAAGTCTCAACTTTCCATTTTCAGCGATCGAAATTGGTGTGGCCCAAGATTAGCACCCAATTTTTAAGTTATCAGTCGTAAAATCTGGGATGGTTCAACACCAACCATCCTATGCCAATAAATTTTCAACCTCATTGTACTCTGACTATGCCTATTCAATTAAGGTTGTGTCAGCTGGACATCTGTTTCAAGTATTTTTAATAGATAACTAATAAAATACAATGGGGAACTCCCAGGGCATATTTTTTGTCTAAAATGTGCCAAGTGTCTTCGTAAAGTAGGATTTAATAAATCTTGTCAACTCGAGGGATTGACACTTCAGAATAAATGAACTTCGTCGTTAACATTGAACAATAATTGAGTAAAGAAATATGTGTTCACCTCTTGGAAGTGCAGATGGTGCTTTGTTTCTAAATTTTAGAGCATCTGCAAATAATATATCATTTCATAATACATGCTGCATACATAATACAGAAAGAAATGTTTCTAGATAATATTTAAGTTCTATATTTTCAAGAAGGGTTTCACAGAAATAAATTTGTTAATATTTTATTTACATTTAATGTGAAACTGAATACGTTGGTCTTGGTTATTATTTTCGATAAATGATAATAACCTGTAGGAATCAGTTGCTGAGATTTTACGAGGTAATTTAATTGAAATTAATAATTAAAATATAAAATGGACATATATTTCGATAAATTTTTCAAAATTTTATTTTCATAAAGTTATAGTGAGTATTTTGACTAGATAATGTACCGGATGCTACATCAATAAGTCTTTTTGCTAAACCTGAGTAGTCTTCCTAAGCAGTCCGAATAGTCTCTAGCAGAGTCCTCTATTGTCAGTTTACTCCCAAATTGGCTAGGCTATGCCCAAGGTAGCAAGAACAAGCAATGTGTTGAGAGCAGATAGGTTATTGCTCACTACATATAATCTGTTGTCAGAGTAGAAAGTAATACTATTACAATACCCTATTAATTTGGCAGAATCACTGAATTCAATCGATGTAACGCAGTTGTCCCCATAATAATGTTCTATTTAGTCTTGATATTATTGTATTTGGCGCAAATGCTGATTAAAATTTCTGTTTGGAATTAAGTGAAAGCAAAAGTATTTCTTTAGCCTATAAAATGTTTATTGAATCCCAATCAAAGCTAAATTACTGAATTTTAAAAGGTCATAATAATTTTATTAGTATTTTAGTAATTGCAAATGTGAAACCGCCAAATTTTATTATCATTTTTTTTCAAACCACTTACCTAGTTTGTTATATTTCTGGATTTTGAAAAAGATATATAATTGATTTTTAGCATATCATACATCCATAAAACTGCCAGCTTTAGAGTGCATTTGTATCCGACCTTAGTATTTTTATGGTACTTTAACAGTATCCGGAAGAATAGGCGCATAAAGATAGCCCTTATGGTGTTCAAAATTTATCACGTCTATGATGTATCATTTACTCTTATACACATAAGCATGTAAACACAACCATGTAGTCAGTTTATTCTCCAGGCAAGTAGCTAGAAATATTGCTGTTGGTACTGCGTGATTCAGTGCTACACATTATGATATGCCTGTCATTAGTTACAACCTATTGGTGTCTATGTACAAATCCCCAGAAAACCCCAGGGAAATCATTCACATTATATTTTAGATTAAATAGATTAAAAATATATTAAATACGGAAAGATACTAAATATTTGTTTAACTGAGAATGTTCAGACTTTTCTAATCCAGAATGCGGTGCAGTATGTTTCTGATGGCAATTTTTATCCCGAATAACTGTTAAGCTGTCAGGAGTAGAGTGTGTCTGCAAATTCATAAGGATAACAAATTGCACCTCTGAGCTTCCCATCAAAGCCATCAGAAATTGGGCACTGAAATAGAGTTGATCGTTGTACCTGAGGAACAGCGATCTCGTCGGTAGTGCCAAAGCATTACCTTTATTCAGTGTACATTCAAATACCATTGTTAAATTCACATTTCACTCAGGTACTAAATATTACGGTTTTGTTCTTCCACATTCCTCTATGGGAATTAAGTATTCTGACTGCTATGTTACATGATCATGAGCAAGCCAATCAATACCCCATATCCAATGTGTATATGAGCAAGGTCATTTTAAAAAAATGAGCGAAAAGAAAATTTTCTGCTTAGTAGTCTTCTTCCTTCTGGGTTTGAGCTAAAGTATTGATCTCAAGTGGACTGTTATTTTAGTGGATACAGACCTTCAATATCATGTACAGAAAGTACACGGAAGTTCACATAGTAGTGGAAATTTGCGTTGATTAAAATATGCAAATTAAGATAGTCGTCAAACACGAGTAAGAAATAATGTCATCTCAGTTTAATCAATGTTGTTTTTGAGTCTACTTCCCATTTAAACTAAACATTTTACGATATTTTCTCCTGGAATTAATTAAAATCAAGAGTAATCTTTAACAGATTAAGGCATTACACCTTCTCTATCCTTTTAAGCATGATGCGAAGCGTCTGCCAAATTACAAAGGAATCAACCGCTATCCTTGGTTCATGTTTGACTAATTCATTAATAGTGCAAATTACAGATAGTGATCATGATTGTCAATCAAGATAATTTGTTTTCACATTTACCATAAGTGAAAACAACTTGCCGAGCTCTATAAACCTAAATTTTTAACTGCCTCTTCTTGGCTGCTGAATATCTTGCAAGATTATTTGACTTTTTAACCATTGGAAGAAAAACTGAGTTGAAGTGGTAAAACCAACCCTTCGTGAATAAAAATGGTCAATAAAAGCTGGACACTGTTGACAGGTATTTGATGCAAACGAGGGGACGAATCGTGAAATTTGAATCTTGGAACATGAATTGCTCATTCAATAATCAAAAATTAAATGAAGAAAGAATGTTTTATATCTTGACGTTGCCCTCAGCATCTTTTTGATCCTTCCCTTTCGTAATTTGTTGGACATTCCGTAAACCGATTTCAGTTACTTTCCGCACTTAAAAATAGTAGATTTGTTTGTTTTACTGTGGGCATTGATGATATTGATAATAAACAATGCTGATATTCGTCATTAATTTAAGTCTCTTTGTAGATATCAATCTCAGAAGTTATTGGTTGAACTAAGCCTCCATTTGATCAACATGAACGATTCAGAGAAGGAATCTAAGTGCACAAAATAGGCCTTTAATTTTGCAGACAAATCACTCTGTGCTTATAAGATGATAAGAAGTGTGATTTAGAGGAGTTCTTTATTTGATAAGTTCGAGTAGAAAAATAATTATCTACGAGGTCAGTGGAAATCTTTGAGATTCAACCCGTCTATATATGTTTGTTCCTGTCTCTTTGGAATGTAAGATTTAAAGATTGAAGAAAAAATGATACATAACAGATTGCACTTAACGATTCATCTTAAGAGGCAGTCTACCTAGATTTGAATCAGTTAGCGAGTCCAACCAGATAGACATTGAGGGGGGGATGGTGGGCGGGTTTTAACGATTAAAGAGGTCACGGCTGATCTGACGTGAGTCACGTAGGGCAGATTACGATTTCAACGTCAATTTGAATAGTGGAAATGCAAACAAGTTCTTCTCTTGAGACATTAAAAGTATTTTCACGATATGCAAGATATGCTTAAGTATTATTACATTGTTAAATAAAATAACAAAGTAACTCTAGATCCCAGAAATTCAAATTTGAATACCGAAGAAAATTTTTCGAATAGTTTTATTGTAATCATCGTCTCAAAGAAATTGTGCAAAACATGGAAACAATAATTTTACAGTTTATCATTATCGATAGTATATATATATATATATATAAGTATTTGACGAGCGGATGGATAGCCACGGCCGATAGGAAATGAATTGAGCAAAGAGCAAGGGAATTTAGACCACGGGCTTCAGAATTTTAATATCCTCTGCTCCCAGCTCGTGAGAATGTGGTGTTGTTTTCTTTTCCAAAAGATATCTCAAAAAGATTTGCATTTGATCTGATTTCGACGTTTAGAATGACATTCTGATATCAGGTATTTCTATCAGCCATGTCTTTTCAAGGATTTAAAGCATCCGAAAATCGGGCAGTGGAAATATTTATTGATCTTTTCACCTGAGACAGGAATCCCATCAAAAGTGTAAGAGCGCTACCTTCTCTTCCAAGAATATTCACCTACGGTTGGTAACTTCAGATTTCTTCATTTTCCGTTGAATTCTTTTAAGTTATGGATTTATTCTTTCAGAGAATTAACATTATTGATTGTTCAAGCCGCTACGGCTCGATCAACGTAAAGACTTCTTTCTCTTCTTGATTGCTATGTCTATCCATGACTTTGTGTAAGCTTGCTTTCAAGTTGCTCTTGGTCCGTAAGCTTTACGAATTACTATAATCATTACTTCGGTGTTTGAGCTTGACTGGGTGCATTCATTTCTTCGTCATGATATTACATATAAATTCTTTATATCTCATTTATTCATTATATAGATGGCATTGCATTTTGTGCATATTTAATAAGGTGTAATTAATAACTCATTTCAAAATACTTCTAATGAACACTTAACGCAATTGTCATAAGAACTTTCTGCCCATGAAACTCTTTTTATTATCCGTACACTTTGAAATAGTTTACAAAAAATTCCTGAGATTACAGATCTTTATTCTCCAGGACAAATACTACTGTTTTCCAATTGCCCACCCCCCTCTCCGACCCCACCCAAAGCTTACGTACAAAATAATTTTTGCAGACAATTGAAACTGTGAATGACTTCAAGATAGATGGGCACCAATGCCAAAAGTACCATATGGAAGTCGTTGATTTCAAAACTGAAACCTTCAAATTTCACTTTGCAATCCTTAATTAATGTCAAGGCTATGGAATTTTTAATCCCAATCATATTTTCAATTTCATCTTTTGATCAAACTGATTAGATAAATTAAATACTTTCAAACTACTTTCAGTCCCATCTGACAAGTAATCAACCATATATTATGGTTAATTATTTTTTCAAGTTGGATTAAATCTCCGAGATTTTTCGAGAAAAGTGGAGTTGCTTTTAATAGTCTTACATCTAAAGTTAAAATTATGCGGTTTTTGATTTAAATAATAAATTTTCTTGCTGACAATCTTTAAATCAGTTCTTATGGGCTTTTCGTTTTTAACTATAAAAATTGAGTCGACTGGCTGAAATGACAAAGGATCTCTATTAACACTAAATCCGTCATCAAATAATATAAATTTGTTAATTTAAGTGAGGAATTGTGAAAATAGAAGTGTGAATGGAAATCTTTGTTCAAGGAAAAAATAATATCCAGTTTGAATGTCATAAAATTTATTTTCTAGTGAACTTTTCAGTCCCAAGCAATCTTACTAATGGTATAAGGAATATGATACAGCCATTTAATGCCAAAGTCCCTTCTAAGCCTATTTAGTAAAGCTTTTTAAAACACTCGTCTTGGAGTGGGGAGAATATAATAGAAAAGCTCCATTTCTACCATCCTATAGTAATCAGTGTAATTGGCCATTCCGTTCATTGATATGCCTCTGAACACACTAATCACTGCTCCACTGAGTTCTTGAATATAACTTTAATATTAAAAAAAGTACCGTCAATCCTGTCTCTCCCCCTCTCTAATGCCAGGAGGGAAAAGTTAATATCATCAGTAAAGCCAGTATAGGAACCTGGCCAGATTAGACCTAGAGTAATTCCTTAAGCACACTAAAAGTCCTTCTCAGAGCTAGCAGATTACGACAGGCTTTCCCAAATAATATTAGGAAGAAGTGAATTGGAGAATGAGTATATTGGACAAGAGAAAGGAACTGAATAATTGGGAAGGAGCAACCAATAAAATTTTCCAAATGACAATTAGGATATCTTTTGTACTTTACTAAATTAATAAATATGGTAAAATCCGAATTCAAAATTCAAATAGAGTAAGATCCTTTAATACCTTGATGTTGATTCCAGCAGCTTTTTAAATCCCTCCCCTCTGTCATTTGTAAAACTTTCTGTTAATCGATATCACTTGCTTCCCACGATTAAAAATTATAAATTTTTTTATCAAAGTGGGTAACTAAAATTTTTCCTACGTTATAAATAAAATGAATCTAAACTTTCCCACATCAGTGTTAAAAATTTCAAAATTATTATTTCCATTCCAGAGATTAAATAAACAGCAGTGATTCGTGAAAATCAGAGGTCGAAGTGCACATCAAATGAACGGAATGGTCAATGACACTGATTAAGTCTGATTACTATAGGATGGTAGAAATCGACCTTTTCTATTATGCTACTTTTTATGAATGCAAAAAGACTCCTCAAAACAGCGGAATAAGATACAGATGCCAGCGCTCGGTGACTACCTAATAACTGGGGTAAAGGGTTTCTATATTGGTGGAAATGACCTTAAGCCCAAAACAAATTATACCTATCCTAGATGCAGCCTGAATTATTTCTATCTCTTCCACTTCTTTTCAGTTACCATATACCTTTGTTCGCTCTTACAGATTTTCCTTATCCACAAATTGTCTAAACCCTATCAAATGCGTCAAGTTCATCTGAGTTCCAGTTGTACCAATATTACTCTATACTAGAATAAATGCATTACCATTTATTAAAGTCAATTCAATATTTACCTCATTAGATTAATCAGAACTATATTTCTAAATCTCAGATAGTTCCATCGAAATTCGCTGAAATTTAAATTTATATTTTTTTGATTTCATTATTTTCAAATACAATCCGAGAATCAACGGAACAAATTTGTATAAAATATTTGCAAATGCCAAAGGGCTAATTTGAACGTCTGCTTATGCAGACTTGGATCATGTAAATTATTTATGGACTGACTTTGCCTTTGATCTGCGGAGTGTGGAATTCAGACACCCATATCCTGGGCATATGACAAACCCTCCTGAGGACACACTTAACGGTGTATGACGTACTTTCTAACCCCACTCTCGTCTTATGTATACCAATAATAATGCACAGTTAATACCGTGTAGAGTCCATCCAAGCGGAAGCTAACGATTTCATCTTTGGTATTCAGGATTTTCAGCTCTCTGCTTTTCAGTTCATAAGAACATGTATCGTCGATTTACCAACGATGCCCTCTGAAGGGACTCATATTCAGTTTGATGTACTTTCGAGAATGACGATCCAAAATGTGGCATTTCAGACATTTTTATCTCATATTAGACTTAAACAATCGAAAATTGTAAACTTGAAGCCTTTGTTAGCCCATTCGCCTGAGGAGTGTAATCCCATAAACAACGCTCCAAACATTCGCAGTTTAAAACTTTAGTGTTTTCGTCCGAATTCCCCGGAGGTGGCTATTCAGACCTTTAGATATCGGAATCGACACCGCTGTCTGTTTTAACCATGGCAGATCCAACAAACTAAAGGCACTCTTTGCACCTTGTTCGACTTGCCCTAACAATTAATTTATTTCAAGTTCTCCTTGACATCTGATAACTCAAAATATGCAGATGACTTTTCATAGCAGCAAAATGGGGAGGTCCTTTCATTAAACTTGACAAGGGGATTTCCAAAGGGAATCCGCGGTGGCAAATCTTAAATGTCATGGTTCGTCGTTATTTCTAAGATTAGGCTAATTGGTTTGTTTGTAGAAATTCGAAAAAGAGATCTGGACTATTCGTATTCCCAGACTCTGCCTAACTGAGCAGAGAGGACAATATATTTGGTTGTTAAGTTAAATATTGACTTTTTGTTGCCAGAGCCTGTGATCAGTTGGGTTAGGTTTTATTCCAGGAATGCAGGTGACAATCAAATTACTTATCTCCATAAGTAACAGATTAAGCATAATTCGTCAGGTTTTTAGCAAAAACCTAGCTTGATAGAAGAAGTTCATGATAAGAAGCTTATAATTATCATCGGGTAATTTCAGATTAGTCAGTTCCACTCTCTTAATAGTGACAGCCCATACAAATATGCAAATTGAACCTGAAAGTTTAAATGAAATATTTTGAACGAATTAATGTGAGCGTGGGGCGTGTAAGGGTCTAGTCGCTCTTTGTCTGATATCAGAGATTCATGAGACCTGCTTGTATCGTTCACCGTCGGACCTAGTATTTATAAAGAACATCTTATATAACGATATATAATTATTTAATAGAGTGAAAGATCGTAAAGGTATTGAAGAGTAAGAAGGATAGGTGTGTTGATTATGAAAACTTATTAGGTAAAAGGTGACAGGATCATCGTACCAAAATAGCCACTTTCGTCTAAAGCAACATAGGGCTTCGATTGACTACATTTCATAGTCAAGCTTCTCATTGATTCACTGTGCATCCACATTGGTTCGTGAGTTAGCAAGAGTCTCCTTACCGGTTGCCAATGTTATTAGCTTAGTTTACAATCAATTCACCATCAGTAATGACTCATTTGATGTCCACCCGTTTTCATCAACTTCTGCTTACACATGTGAAGTTGACCTGATGCCCTTGCATACATATTTTAAATATCACAAGCCTGTAAAATGTTAATAAGGTCAAGAGTTTTACGATTCTTCTTATGACCGTTTGATAAATTTTAAAGGCGTTCTTCCCTTAGGGAGAGCAAAATTTCTTACAGCTGTCATCTCAGCAAAAAAGGACATTTACTGCCGTTATTGAAAAGACTCCGTATAGGTATCTGTTATGATCTTGTCTTCCCTATAGGATACCGTAATCCTCCCCACAATACAAAATGACCAAACCCACCCTCACGTTTTCACATCGATAGGTCGATTAATATTGTGCCTCAATCACAGCCATAATTTAAATAAATTCGTTCGAATAGAAGTGAGTTAAAAGATGCAGGAATTAAAAAAGAATCTTACATATTAGAATTATTTTGGGGAAAATAGCATTTTCTTATATATAGCACTATCAAAACTAAATGCATATTTTTCCTTTTCTAGCTAACCATTCGGGAGTTATGATGATACTATCAGCACTATTTCTTCAAGTGAATGATAATGTAGTTATGAAGTGTTGGTCATGAAAATTCATGTTGTCGCAAAAATATTTTCTCCCTAACCACCACGAAGCTCTGATCGGGTTTCATGTTTCCAACTATCTCCGGCCGGAAAGACTTTATGAATTAGCATTACCAGTTATAGATGGAGCAGCAGAGAATTCTCATCTTCTTGCGGTGGAATCTTCATATGAAATCCCTCTCTCCTTCTAGTAACTTTAGAATTGGGGTCTTTCACCTCTCAGTTAAGGATTTCATACAGGAGACAAACTGAATCTCCAACACAAAGTCAATCATATTTTTTCACTCCTGTCATTTACTATGTTTATATATATACATATATATATATATATACGAGTTTCTGTATTCTTCGTTAATGGGCTATGTCAAGCTAACCCATAGGATACAGTTCTACTTGAACCTAAATTGAAAAGCCGTATTCAGTTACTCTATGCAAGTGTGAAGTGGTCATTTCTCAGTTATCAAACATACTTACTATATGTGACTAAAATTAAGCAATAAGAATGACTATTCAATATTTTTATGGAATTTTGTGGTTATTTTTGATTAGGGAATGAGATAATTGATAAAAAACTTAGTCCTGCCCACTAGTAATGCAGCGATTAACCTATACTAACTCCGAGGTTACACCCAGTGAATGCAACGTCTAACCACACCATTTAAGTCCGAATAATGAAGAGGGTGGAAGAATTTAATTTCCCTACCATGATGTTAGCAATCCACTCAAGACGAGTGTTTTAAAAAGCTCAAAGGTTGTTGCAATGAAAAACACATGAGATATGCATTCCTTCAGTCCAAGGTATCAAAGAATTGTCATGCAGATAAAAGACAATGTATCCTCTATTTGGTTTCCCTGGCAACATGATTGAACAATGCATATTTAACTAATTAGCCCAATTAGTCAGTTTATGCTGACCAGACACTCTTTACCTATGAAGATCGGAATGGAGACATCACCCAACGCCTAATCTTGTAAAATTTTATAAGCATTCTTGCATCGTCGAATATAGGAGAACAGGTTTTTAAAATTGTGATAATGAAAACGCAAGTGAACTTCAAGTGTATAACTACATGATAAAAAACGGTCATCCGGTACAAATTTCCTAATCTTCTTGGAAAGTAACTAATTTTTGAAGATTTAACTGACAGTGAGAAGCCAATCGCAATAGGTAATCATGAGAAACCCTCACTTCTAAGGAGCCAAATCTTCGTTTTTAATTTAAGTATAAACAATGCTTTTCTCCGTTAAAAGAGTATTTCAATGAAAATCAGGTGTATATATTTCATAAGCTCATTTAAAAATTTGTTTTGAAATAAATTTTGAAGAATTAGAATAAATCAACCACTACTGCTGTCCAATGTTTATATTTTTAGACAGTTCACTAGTTAATGGAACATATCTTTTAAAATCTTAGCGAGACTCAAGCAGTCGTAAGAGACAACATTCCTCCTTTTCAGTTTCTTCATCGTCACGCTTTATTTCCAAACACTCAAAGCAATTCTTCACTGTCTTTCAACTATTTCAACGATTCTGGTCAACTGTGAACCAATAAATACCCATGCATAAGCTAATACTTCCCCAGTTTTCACCACACATCTATTCGATTTTGTCCTCTCTGCCTCACTATTCTACATGACATCCAAGTCCTCTTGTCATCTACCGTCTGCCTGTACCTCCTCCAACCAGTTTCATTCCCCATTATCTCCTAGCCACAACAAAATGTCAACGAATGATCCAATAGGCTATGTGAATAAACTTCAGATAAGTAGCCGTAAGTTTGGCTATCTGAGTTAATCAATAAATTTAATTTTTGTTATCAAGTAAATTTTAAATAGAAAAATGCACTAACACTGAAGGAAAAGTTAAATCAGAAGGTCATCATAAAGGCACCTTTTCGCATTCCTGTTCACTTCCTTAACTGTAAAATGCCCTGATACTAGCTTCCGAAATTAATAGAAATCCATTGGAATTAAGTACAATTTATTTTCTTAAAATCATATTATAGCGCAGAAGCTATCAAAATTGGCAATAGGATGTCATTATTTGAATCTTATGAATATTCACAATCTCTGAGATCATTCTTCTAATGTAATGAAAATACAGAAATATTTACAGGTTCAAACACTAGTGGAGGATCCCACCTGATCATTGGATTTTTGATCATTTTTATTGTTTTCGAGCAAGGTCTTTTCAGTATGATTATCTTCTGTTGGACTCTGTTGGGAATTCTGCTCGTTCTGTTCTGAAGATTCATCTGAGCTCTTCTTTTTTTCTTTTCTTCTAACCCAAGAAATATAAATGAATTCCACGATTTCCATTAACACGGCAAGAGTAAGTCCAATGTATAGGGAGCAGAGACCACCTATTCGACTGAACAAGGCATTTACAGTCAAAACCAAGTTTTCTTCTTTAATTATTGTGTCATTAGACTTTCGTCGAACAAGGAGGTACGTATACCTTTCGTCAAAAACGATTGGGCTGGTAGAATTCTCAAAGTCCGCCAGATTCGGCGTCCTGAGGAAATGTTCAATAAGTCTTGCATCTGGTGGACTCAAACTTCCATTCGCTACAGAATCAAAGAGGCTCGATGTTTTCAGACTCCAATAAAGTTGCCAAGCCGTAGCTCGCCACTTAGTAACCGACACCTGACTTTCATATTCAACGGACACGCATCGTCTTTTACACGTTTCACTATCTTCAATTGCCTTCCTATATGCAGCAGCGTTTTTTACTATACCTTCTGCACAATGTTCATGTTTTTCGACTACCTTCATATCCATTAATCTCATACTGTCATCTATAAGCCTACCGCAATAAGGAAGGGTTTTATTCGGCTCATATATTCGAGGATAATAGGCGTAAAGACATCCACATTCCTCAACAATCCGCCTCTGGAGATGGCTGTTCAGACACACCTCGAATTGATAATTATACAGTTCATTCAAGTCGGTGTAAATCTGCGTGGGATTATGCGTACAAGGTTTTGGAGGACGATCATAATGATGAATTTTGACTGTCTGAAACGTCAGCTCGTTCATTCTCCCAGGCGCAATTTGAAAGCTATATTTGTCAAGATTAACCATTTGACCGGGCTCATGTATAGAGACTTTAATGCCGTAGGCTTGTTCAAAAAGATCGAAGAGGAATGCCTGACGATCTTCCTTGCCGTGGTTTTCGTCTGGACCCAGCCAAAGAATCAAGCCGAGTTCTTTAATACTCTTAGAGAATTCCTTAATGATTTCAACGCTATAACAGTTAAAGAATTTTGGATCAGAAAGCCTTTTTACTCGTAGAACTGCATCTTCACATCCAGGTCCCGTGACAGCGTATTGGTTCCCATACTGAAATAGACAAAGGGCTATTAAATCCTTCGGATCGTGCCCCAAGTCTATTTGACTTGGCCATTGAACACTTTGATAATACAAAGGAAGACTATCATAGACAATGCCCTGCCGAAGTGATTCGTACATCAGGGACTTATTTAATATCCGGACAGTTCCATTATCGTTGAGAGGAATTTGTATTGATCGGGCGAAGAGTTCAGCGGCTCGATGTCGTACAAGTTGGTTGAACCGGGTTGGTGATATGACACTTCCATTTTTCCAGAGTTCATATGCTCGCTCGGAAAATGGTTGATGATTACAAAATGTGACGGTAGGAAAATCCATCGGGGCATCCATTTCATTATAGGTTTGGATATTTACCGAGTATTTCATGTACTCTGTAACCAATTTTAAAATTGACCCAATGAGAAAAAGGGTGGTCGAACAAAGATAAATTGCCCACATCCATCTGAGAGTATGAGTTTCTGAGCGGACGATTCGACTACATCCTCTGATAGAAGTTGATTCGAGGAAGAATCGACAGTTCGACTTAGCACGAAAAATCCAGCCAGGTTTATTTTTATTCTTCCCCACTCCTCCATCTTTTTTATTTTTCTTTCTTACAGATGATTTTTGTTTCCACATATTTTGGCTTGAAAATGAAGAGAGAAAACAGTTCGTTTAAAAAGACCATAAAGGGAAGCGGATTTAAATCGCGTAGAATGTTAAACAAATTTAGATTTTGTTAATATTCAAGAATTATATATTTGCTTACATTTAAATCAATTTAATTATTTAAAAATTAATTGAACACTTGGTCAATGAAAAAAATGCTATTTATTTTATCATCAAATAAAATTAAAATGACTCTAAGAATTAAATTGCCAATATATTCTTATTTCCACAAACTGTTTGTCTCTTAATTCTGATCCTCTGCTTTGAGATGTTGTCTCAGGTTGGTTATCAATAAATTAATATCATTCTATTAAATAGGATATAAATAAATAAATTCAACTTTTTGATGCATTTATCAAGTCCAAATATTTTTTTTAACTTAATTTAATATTTACGTATAATTTGAAATACAATTAAAATTGCCTTATTAATTCCCTCCAATCAAATGAATTGGGTCGCATACTGTAGTATTTTTATCATAACCCACAGTAAGAGAGCAAATTCTGCATTTTATCATTGTGGTAAAGCAAGTGAAATCCATTAAAAGTGAAGTTAAATGACGTTCAGGGTATATCAACTGCTCCATAGAGTCCACCATCATTTGATTTTTAGATTTGAGTTGTAAAATAATTACTGAATGGAGAGCTCTCACTGAGAAATTAAAATTTCATGAATCTTCATCTGAAATTGTCCATGATATGAGGTGCTTAAGAACAGGCTGTTTAATTCAAAAATCGATCTTCTCACTTCAATCTAATTTGCTCCCATGGTTTGAATAAGCGGAAAAAGAGTTAAAATAATAAAAAAATTACTTTTCCAATTTTAATTTCAAAATTTATATGAAACTTATAAAGTTTCATGAGTTGGTATAAAATTGATTTCTTTAAATTTTCAATCCATTTGAAAATAAAAAGTATGTTATTTTTAACTAATATGTGCGAGCTCTAGAAAAAATTCGGATGAAATTTAGCTAATGTTTAGAAAAAAGATGATATTGCCGTGAACCCTTAATTCAGTCAAAAGAAAAACTTTTTGATGCCTCGAGAAATATGATTTTCTTGCACCATTCTCCTCCCTTACTATTAGTAAGTTGGAAAATTCTTACATTTTCTGTATTCAGATGCTTCTTCTCTATAATTAAAAGTAGTCAAACACAGGTATTAAAAATATTTTAAATTTACTTCAATTAGTAAAATGGAAAAATTTCGGTTTATTAAACAAAATCACGATAAAATAAAAAACAATAATGTGAAAGATTTAGTAAATATTTTATCGATTACAATACATATTGATAAATCAAGACATTTAAAAATAAAATATTTTGCGAAATCTATCATTTTATAGGTAAATTATTGTAATTAGGCTCGATATTTTAGAAATGATGTTAATTTTTATTTTATAAGACGTTAGTAACAAAAATAAGTTTTCATTAAACCTATGCTCATGAAATGAAAGAAGGTATCTACCAAACACATTTTAGGAAGGCATAATTATTTCAAGATCATGAATGTATTTATTAGTAAATTTAAAATTTCGAAATTTTAGCTTCCTCAGCTCTGCTGCGTTAAGATCACGTAAGAATATTTTGCCATCTCGATCTTGGGAGGGAAATGAATTGTGGTGAAACTCGATCAATAAATACTGGACAAGAATTTACCCGAAGGAGGAGATAAACAAGTATATTTGAAGTTTAGAAAGTTACTTAACCATTAAGTCAATATTATAGTGCCCGATTCTAAAGGTCAAAGGAAGTGCCACTCTTTGATACCTTGATTTTATCCTCAACCTCTTTTGATCCCTGCTTCATGTTGAACAATTTTCGTTGTTTTCCATAATGAAAAGTCATCCATTTTTTGCTGCTTTCTAATGGCTTGTGAACTATAGGAAACTTATTTCCACTGTGACTTAATTCAGATGCTTTTAATATTTTTTAAAATTTGCATTTTCTTTTATCACAGTAAGCATCTGCACCCATGTTAAAACAAAAAGACCGCAAGATAAACCCACAAATCAAATAACGTTCAAATTTTAACGTGTTGAGTTTTTAGTCTGCTTCTGCGTAATATTTTATTTCAAGTTTCTTTTCTGAAAATGAGCTTCGTAATTCCAAAATGTGGTATTTAGTTACCTTTATTAACAAGTAAATCGAGACGCATAACCATCCACGAAAATACATCAGCCAGTCATTGAGGTCGGAATATCGCTGGCCTGATCTCATTCATGAACCTGTGTGTCAAATAATTCAGTATATTTATTTTAACATAACACTATAATCAGCAGATTATCAATTACAGAATCCTAAAAATTATTAAACTCCCAGTACTGCGGTTTCATTATATTACCTATTCTTGACCCCCTCATTGGATTTATAAATCTATAAACTTTTTATGATGTTGACAATAGTAATAAATTAACAAGCATATTTGTCACATTGGTAAACGTTCTTAAGATTAAATTTTGCATTTTTTTATATTGTGGTTATTAATCAGTTATGTATTAACTATTTAAAAGTGAATTTTTATATAAAAATTACAATAGATGTCAGGAGGACCCAATATAAATAAATACATTGTCACGGATGTACTGAAAATAAATTGTACTATAAAGATCATTTTGACAACATTTCACGTTTACTCTGACAAGCTCATCCGAGGTGAGGTAAGTCTAAGCCTGCATATCAATGAAATTAAATTTGAACATATTCTAACTTAGAGATTTCAGAAATGTGTGACAACACAAGAGGTTGTAAGTTGTTTTAAGTCCCACCTTACACCGGCTAAATGCTCTTCAGAGACGCAGATGGGGTGACGCAACTACCCATTTGTCAAATTTTAAATGCTTCATATGTTATTTTTCTTCTAGCATCGATGAAACTAGAGCTGCGTTTTAAAATATGTATCCATGAATCTATAGGAGAATTCAAGTCTCCTTTCAGGAAAATCAGCGCAATTTTTTACTCCATAGAAATAAACTTCTCACGCATCCTACGGATGTTAAAGTCAAAGAAGAGCAAATCGCAATTCATCTTTTGAAATTTCCTTATAATAATTAAGGTCGTATACCTTTATCCCCAATTCGCATTTGTAACACGGACTTTTACTGATCATTCTGTTAAGAAAGCAACAATATTAATGATGCTATATTTTTTGTATTCTATCATCATAGTGTTATTACTACTTTAAATTGTAATACAGATTTAAAAATTAAACAGTGATTGAAATCTAGTTTTATGGTTTTACAATGAACGTGGCCATTTTTAAGTACTTATAAAATAAGCTGCAAGAAAATATATTTAAAAAGATACTTTTAACCACATATCTTAAATCAAGTCATTCCCAAAATGTTCAATTAAAGTTATGTTATTAAAATTGTATTTTTAGAATGAATTTTTGTAGGTGATTTATTTTAATGCGAGATCAAAAATTAAAAAAAGGAAATAATGAGTAAATGTCATAAAATAAATCACCAATTATTAATAAAAAAGCAAGAAAAATTTTCTTACACTGGATTTCTTCAGTTAGGATCTGAAATTATTGTCCCATTCGCCGGGGTATTTTAAATTTTGCGTTAACCTATTAAATTTATCTTTGAAAATGTTATTCTGTGATTGGTTAGAAAATCTGTCCTATTTAAATAAGATTAATTATTGTACCAACTGTTATTTATTTAATATGTGCAAAGATAATATAAATAGGCAAAACTGTATGCTTTCTTTTTGAAGATACTATTGTAATTTTACTTGACTTATCATTAGTAGCCATTCCATAAGTGGATTAACTAAGATATTTTCATTAATCAATGTCATAGATTGCGTTCCTAATCAATTTTGTGTGGTGCCATGTATACAAATATTAAATAACAAATGTAACAGAATTTAAACCGCCTTTCTTAATTTCGAATGATAAAATGTAAAAATAAATAGCTAAAAGCAGATGAGGTGAAGTCATTGCAACATGAAACTAATCATTAGTAAATACAAACTGGTACTAATGCCTTATTCGTTGGAATTAAGAAATGGAGGCATTTTTTATTTCAGGAGTAAGTATTTCACAAGATGTTGTGAAATAGGTCTTTTCTATGTTGTTGAGAAAACTAGGAAGTATAATTTCTGTGTTATGTTCCAAGTGCTCACTAGATATGGTAAGGCTACAGTTGATTCAGACTCGCACATATAAGACAGATACGACTGCTCCAGACAATTAGCGAAAAAAAGACTTTAGGCAAAACACAAGATGTCTTCATATTGTTGATGCTTGAAGACCAAAATTTTGCTGCACTGATGACAGTTTATGCCCCAATTTGCTGTCAGGGCCAACGTGCACCTTTATATTGATAAGGATGATGGGCGATTTAGAGACAACTTGGGGCATTGCGACAAGACGACAATTCTGTACCTTAGAGAGTTGTTTGTGGGTATCCAATCACCAACTTTATAAATCCCCACAATTAAGGTGAGGAAGCCGTATTTGAGCTCAATGTTAAAATCATTCATTGCAGTATTAAAACAGAGCCAAATACATAAAGCAGTGACTGAAGTTATATTTAATGATAGTTTGCTTTGAAAAATCAGTTTCTTATTCCATCTCGGTCCATCAAAATGTATGCAGGTGAAAATATGAATACCTCGTAGTCTATAATGTAACGTATTGGAAACTGTGCAAAAGGAATTAGAAGACAGGAGACAAAACCGACATTGTGTAAGACACATTCTAGAACATTCCTACGAATACAACCGCCAGAGTAAATTCAAATAGAGCTCGGGAAAACCCGACCAAATGTTTGCTGCTTTCGGAATCCGGTTATGGAATAAAGTTATTCTTTACTATTCTAACTTTTGCATGGGAATACTCTAAGACGTAATTTCAAGTTGTTATCTAAATTCTCAGTTTGGTCTCGTTCTTATGCCAACACATTCTGCCGATATGGAAACAATTTCTTGGCTCTTAGCACATAAACGAATGTATTAACAACAATTAATTGCAGTGTTTCATCTAAGAGTCTCAAATAAAATGTTTTATCGAGCCTAGGTGGCCAAATATCTCCAAATTTTTAAAATGAAAGCAAAAAAGATATAAGTTATTTTATTATACTAGTTATAATTTCTTTCAATTTGTATCAAATAAACTGGAATTAAATGGTTCCTTTTTCTGCTCTAAAAATTGGGGAAAAAAATTAAGTGCATTTCAATTATGGGGTTCCAAAACTTTAACACGAAGTTCCAAGATGTAATTTTTACTAAGTCTATGAAATAAATGACCTTATTAGTCACTAAAACCCAAAATATGCATTTTGAAGGTCAGGACGACGATAGAGAAAAATATCAATTAAGGTCAATTCTGGGTGGTATGAAGGTCAACCAATTACGCACATAATATTCTAACATTCAAGTGACCCGACAGCGCTACTTCAAAAGAATTTCTGTAGGGTGGCAATAGTTTAAATGCATATGCTCAGTGTATCTATAATGACACAAAAGGCTGTTAAAATCTTTTCGTTTGATTGAATGACGACGAGAAATTTTTAAAACTACGTCTATTGTCCCTATATGTTATCATTTCGAATATATTATCATAGCATAATTACTATTTATCAAGGAATTATAAATTTATTTTTCTCATAATATGGATTCGAATAATTCAACATCGATACCCAAGATTTTATCGCCCAAATGCTTAAAGCATCGATTTAATTTATTCCCGAACCTGTTAAGGAAAGCCTGAATTAGCACTTAACTAAGGTGGGGGTAATATCATTAAGTCACTCTGATGAAAAACTCAGCTTCAGCCGTTTCTTATATTAGTCTTCATTGGTCATTCTACTCACTCGATGCACACAGATGAGAATCGAATCCATGATATCTGACCTCACAGGGGAGCACCTTTTACTTATCAAATAAAGCGCACTAATGGTTATTTACCACTGCTTTTCTAAACGGTTTATTGGATTGAGCTGGTATACTGTAGCGGTTCCCGGAACTACAAGTTAACTAAATTGTTTCTGATTACTTTATAATAGTAAACTTTCGGGATTTTAACACAATTTTCAGAAAATCCAAAATATTTTTTGACTTTTCACATTCCCACTGATTAAGTTGGCGTCGTTAAGGTTCAACCAAACTCAGTCAATCGATACGGCCTGATTTCCCACATTGGGCTGAGAACGTCATTGTTGACGGGTCCCATCCTATACCCACTTATTCTTTTTCCCAAGACTCACTATATATAAACAACCTTATACATACACACAAGTACCGCTACGTTCCGCCCCATCCCTCGCTCATATATCTCTCTATCTGTTCTATCTCTCTCAAACTTCCGAGCTTCCTTTGCGTACTCCATAAATCCGTTTAAAGAACAATCTTCTCTCCCTCCATCTGACTGTCGTAACGAAGACTGCAGAAAATGGAAGGTATAGTCTGAAGAATAGTTAGGAAGAAAATCATGTACACTAGCTGTTTGCACTATCTTCCAAGACCTTTTAAAACAGGTTTATTTTGTTGGGAATAGTAAATGACGTTTAAATTTTAGGAATTTATCTGTCTTTCTTTGTAAAACTTTTCAGAAACTGAGTATGCACATTTCCCTTGCATATTCCATAATGCCCAATTTTAATTTATTTCTATTCAGTAAAAGATAAAATCATAAAAAAGCTAAAAGCGCCAGTAACGCAGTAATCAATGTGCATGTCGGTCAAATCGGTCGTCAGGAGAACGACGCTCACAGGCGATGTGGGTGGCCGATGGCAACGACCAGTTCAGATCAGCAAGTGTGCTAGAGCGGCTCCAAGATGCTTCCCCTCTGACAAAGTCAATTTTTTAACAGTCTCCTCAATGAACTTGGGACGTTTTATTTTCAAGTAAAATTATTCGATTTGCAATTCTGCATTATCAATCCTGCAAATGTTCTATTTTCACGATTAAAATTGAGCCTTTTGCAAAGCTTCTAATGTTCTGGAGTATTATAGAAATTTAAACTCATAGTGGTCTAATAAAGGATGAAAGCATTAAGTCAAACATACCTCTAAATAAAACAGTAAATTTAATATTCAAAATAAATGAGATTATGACTGACAACAACTTCATTTTTTGCCAAAATTTTAATGTCAGGTTGCAAATTAATTCTTTAAAGGGATTGAAAAATAATTAAATTATAGAATTTATTTAATTAAATTATATTATAGTAAAAGAGAAAACTACAAAGCACATAAATTACTAAAGATAACTTAAGATGCAGAGAGAAATTGATATTGAGTTTACTGGAATGGGCTCTGTTCTGTGATTTTTGACCGGTTTTTTAATTTGACGGTCGGTCTTGCCACCTCAATTCATTTATTCTTTACATGATCTTAGCCTAGAAGAAATCAGGGAATATCGAGAACAAGAATTCACATAATAAATCCAGGTGGGACAAAAATCAAAAGTAGAATTTCGGAACGTGATGCAGTCTATTGCCTATTAAGTGAATATTCCTCAATCCGGATCCGAAAATCAATTGAACTAACACTTTTGACATTCTTTCCTATTACCCACCCCTTCTCCGCATTTTTGACTCATTAAATTTTGCGTTTCCGGTTTCAGTTGCTTTTCGCTAAGGAAAATTATGAAAAATTTCTGCATTGCTGTGGGTTATAATATCGATAATAATAATCAGAGATGTCAAACGCAAAATAATTCTGCTTCGACTTACCTACTAATTGGAATCTACCCTGCATATGTGTCCATACTTGAAATGGACTCACACTTTGGGAAATATCAAATATAGGACGCGAGATAGCGACAACCAATGGAAATACTTGACCTGATATGGCATTAATTTAACACTGGTTAGTTTTATTAACCTCGAAATGTATGTGCGCAGAGAATTTAATCGCACTCTTTAATATAACGTGAACATTTCCTCCACTATTGCATAATGAAAGGCAAAATATATTTACAATGTATCATTTTTTATAAAATCATCTGAACATCTGCATTCTCATATGGATTCAGGGAAGAGGGTCGAATAGAGTTGTAATTAACAGCAAGTCGTACAAAATTTGGTCGTTGGACTCTGCTTGTGCGCATTTTATTGTAATTACCTCTAATACAGAAGTAAAGCTAGACCAAGTTAGGCTATGTATTCCCTCCTAGAACTATTGAACTTCCTAAGGACCAACAGGTATTAACAGCCTTCCTAGTGTGAGTGTGAATAAATGAGAGGGAAAATTAGAAAGAAGTAGAAAGGTGAGTGGGAGGGAAGAGATTAAGGGGTTATTACTGAGCGAGGACAATCCGGATTGTAAGAAAAAGGCAAAATGAGGTAAGATGACGTCGTTCATTAATAAGCAATTGATAGTTAGGGCAGATGCGCAATACATCGAAAGATTGAACAGGCCAATAAATCGGAGTTCGCAGATATTTTGACTACTTAGGCAATCCCCTGACTTATTGTTGACTGTTCCAGTACAAATATTCAGGATTTGTTTCCTGTTTGCTGCGTAAAATAATGTTCAAGACGCCTCTAACTTACTGCCCAGTTTATTAATTTGGATGGCTGGACAACCAATTCATATACCTTTATTCTCAAATAGCCATGATACTAACATATTTATTGAAGTAGGTCAAGTTACTTAAACTAAAATCTTCAGATATATTTTTTTGCTCTCGGCTCCATTCACAAATCAACAAATTTAATTTTGTTAATTTTTACCTTCTCTCACTCCCTCAGTTTTCATGGTTTGATTCCTGCATATTCTTTCATTTTCTCTTTCTCAAAAAATTGTTAATAATTTAAAAGTCCATTTTGAAAAATTCATGCTCAGTGTCAATTAAATCATATTGATTGGTAATAAAATGAATAGCATAAGAAAGCATAAATGAAGTTAAACTTTTTTAATCATTTATTAAATTCTCTATTTAATCCGTGAAAATTTAGAAATTTCATGCAAAAGATGGGCTCATCTGAGTAAAATTCCACGTCCATAAGTCAGCACATCGGCAAAGCTTTTGATCCGATCCAGTAATAATTTATCAGTGCAATAGAAAGAGAGAAGGAAAAGAGATGCAATGAGAAAATTTAGCTTCAAAAATACACGTGCATGTACTTGGAGATTACGCATACGAAATAGCTTATAAAAATTTTCTTTTATGTTGAATATCTGTTTACTTCCAGAAAGCATTCGAATGGGAACGCTCTTAACACAGTTTACTATCATTGCTTATATGGTGTATGACAATTCCTTATTCATCCCATATTAAGTAACGTGAGGTGTCTATTTCCGTCTATTCCAGGAATTTGATTATGCATTTGCTTAAAATCCTCTCGAAGACAGATCGTCCTTCTACTTGATGCCTAGTTTGTGACTATATGACTGTCTATTTTTGTCTTTTGAAAAGCTTAAAACATCTCCAAATTAGGCAATTGAAGACCAATGTTTGAAGAATAGTGATTTTTTCGATAGAATGTGCAGAAGAGCAGTGTAGCTGAAGTGTTTACTCTTTTTACCTGGTAGCGATGAAATCACTTTTGTCTAACAGACTTACTCTAGCTCATTACTCATTTTATACTACTTTTGTCAATATATATTAATATGTATTCACTTTACGTAAACACAACTTATGGAGTTCTGATTACTTAAAATTTTAACTATCTCATCTCTTCTCTGTTAAGACTGCAAGCTGCTGAATATCATGTAAGCTTATTCTGTCTTCTCAACCATTTGAAGAAAAATGAATTGAGGTGTCTAGACCAGCCATCATGATTAAGAATCGGCCAATAAGTTTTGGACACCGTGGACAAGCATTTGCTGCAATCCAGGGGAACGTTGCTTCTCATAGTTAAAACTTGTAACATTTTATTGTATTATTTTGATACTTATAAAGAAAACTTAAAATCCTAAAAGAAATAGTTCAAATCCAGCAGTACGCATTAACTACGCAGTATAGAACTGGAGCTTGGTAGGATAGAGGAAGCTTGCATATCTGTTGTCCCCTCAAGGTTTAACGAAATTCAGCACGACAAAATTAAACTGATATAGGAAGTGCAGCAAGACACATTTATTAGAAGGCCTTCGCTTCATAATTATTGAACCGAAAAAAGTGCCCAACTACGGCAGAATATATCTGAATGTGCAGAAGTAAGATAATAGAAACATATCCATAAACAATCAAAATACAATAGAGTGAATTACGAACACACTACTTTAGTAAATTGATAAGTAAATAGTTAATCGCATGAACAATTGTATGGAGGAGGGTCCGAACGGCAAGTTATTTAATCTTAAGAAGGAAAAAAGAACAAAAAACGAATTTGCAATAAGTTTTACATTACACGAACGAAATGAGTGTATACAACCAGGGTATAAGTTAAAGTAGAGAATGAGAAATCTTATTTAAAATAGTGTTGTTTAGTGATTGGTTAATCGAGTCTGTACCATAAGAAGTCGAAAATGTTTTGTGAAACAAAATACTTATCAAGAGCCCTGGATTACTCAAAGTGAAATTTCCAATGAAAAGCAATTATTATGTAGTTACTCATTTAATAAATGCGTCTGCATATTCTTCATCAATTTATTTTACTGCAATCATTGAAATACTTTGTATAATATTATGACCACTCTTAGCACATTATTATCCGTGGCAATTCAGTTTTTTGCGTTAAATTAATTTGAAGTGTATTTATTGAAGAGATTCGTGTATACTATATATACACAATTATTCGTTTTAGGTACATATGCAGGTATACAGAAAAAAATTTTACATCTTAAAATACCACAACTGAGCTACATTATGAGTCCGACCAAACTAGGCTCAAAATTCTTCATACAAATTTAGTGGTCTTTCTAGAGGCTAACAGAATGCAACGGCCTTTACCGAAATGATAGAACCAAGGATTGAGTTGGACAAATATGCGATGGGAAAACGAGTAGAATGAAGTAATGGAACCCGAGTGGAGGTACAGAAAGTTAACTTATTGGGTTACGATACGAGAGTTGACAAAATTTGCGTGCTCTTCGTTGATAAATTGCCGATTGGGTCAACATGTGCTCATCACAAACTCTTTTGATTGATGGTGTTTTAGATAGACGTTTGAAAGCCCAATATGGTTTATCAGTTGGCATTTTTTTCAAAAGCCATGTTGTGACCAATCAAGCTTACCAGTATACGTAATGAAAATATTCTCCTTTAACTAGCTGGCCCAATGAATATATGAAGCATTTGCCGAGATTTTCCTAAACCGCTCGTGTCTTCATTGTAGAAACTGTAACCAAATGGGGCATTTATACTTAGACGGATTTGCTAGTTCAGATTTTCAGATAATTTGATAGTAGGCTGAATAGAATATAGTCGACTCCCTAAACAGAATTCAAAGTAATCTGTGGAAAGAATTTTTCCATCAAGTACTGAGTTATTAAATTGTTCTTCGCTCATGCTCATGCCTTGGAATGATGTTTCGCAACTGCTAATTCATACCGTAAACCAAAAGTTTAAATTTCTTAATATTTGAGATGTTGCTTGGGTTGTCAATGTTCAGTAACAAGAACATTTCCCACTATGACATGACTGAGTTATCTGACTTTAGACTCTAACTGTTCTGCCCTCAAACAATCTTCACTACAACGGCAGGAAGGAAGGGGAAGATAGGATAGTGATGAGCGGATTTTTTGTGGAAGAGAATCAGCAACTAGAAGATAAGAGTAGCGGACCTTATGTATTCACAAAGGTTGATAAGTCGTAACGACCAGGTGTTCAAGTTGGAGAGTCACTGCAACTACTTCAGGATCATAGAGGTTCCGACCGACGGAAGGATTCTAGACCAGCACCTGTCAGTGAGATAGAGACCTAACAACGTTCACTCATTAATCACATAAGTGTTTTAATTATCCCGATTATAAACAAATCATTTGAGGCCACGTGGTTGCTCTGTCGGAGAACTTGAAGTCGCAGCAGGTGATTAAGCTCCCCAAATCTTTGCTACTAGTCCTGTCTCAGGGGTAATTAATTTATGTGGTCAGAGAAAATTTTAATTCGAAAAAAATTTAATTAGTATGAGGTATAACTAACCGCTGCAGTGTCTCCAGCATACTACAGTGACATGAATAATATTAGTGGTGGCACGCCATCACATTATGTATATAGATATTTTATCGACACGATCATTGAAATTATCAAAATTTAAAAAGTTCTAATATTGTGTTCATGCCTCTGGGCACTTTTGATAATCAATCACCTATCTATTTTTATGGATACGCATTCGAATAACGAAATGATCCGTGAATTTATGGATGCCGCAATCAATCGCCCTCCAGGTCAGGAATACAGACGTCAGATCTGAAGATTGGACTCTGGAAGGTCGAGTTTTGTAGCAATGAAATACAATTACTGTATATTATTTATTAAATGTTTAATCAAAAATTCCATTTGGGAGTATTAACAAAAGCAGAAATTTAGAAAAATCCTAAAGACTAAAATTATTACAGGTTTTAATATGTATAATTCTGAATACATAACCAACTCAATCCGGATTGATGGTATTGATTTTGCCATTAAAACTCACAGTCCCAAGATCAAGACTATAAATCTGTTTCGAACGGGTTGATTAATATCTTAATCAAAGTTGGTAACGACTTTTCCTGTAAATACCGTCAATAAACTTTAATTACGAAGGGTAAACTATAAAAAAGTTGATGACTTTGCAGTTATTATTACCAATGGCAAAGCAAGTTTTAATCATATAAAAGCATCTTGCACGGATAAATGGAAAATATATCATTTAGGGATCAAACGCGGAGTCGAATAGGATCATATGATGAAGTCAGAATTTCAGGCGTTTGTTTATTTAAACTCTATGATCATTGAGATGTACACTTTTTATTAAGGGCTAAAATTCACGCTGTAATATCCGAATGTTCCAATACTCAGCTTTCTCTATTTTCGGGCTTCTAAGTGTGTTCATGTTCGAGATATTCGGAGGGTTTTAGTCATTTCATTTAAATGAATGGATGGTCATGCCGCTTTCATTATATTGCATACTCTTACAGAGTTGATCAGGTATGTGAAACTTATGAAGGCATTCTAAACTTCGTATAGCTCATCAGTGTTAACGCAGGATGAATTTTTATGACAATTTTAAATTAAATTCAGTAGTAAATAATAGAAGTAAATTGGTCTGTCCGAATGAGTTAATACCGTCGAAGAAATGAGTCTATCGATAAAATACTGTAGTCCCGACTCTGCAATTCGTCCTCAATTTGTCCATTATTTTCTTCATGGATGGGGTACAGTTAATTATTTTCTACTATGTTATAAATTACTCTTTTTGTCCATGATTGAACTGGTGCGTTTTCCCTTTTCTTCAAGTTCATGAGAATTCTTGCTTGATACTGCTGTGTACAAGTATGAAAGATATCAATTACCATCAGCTGCTTCAGTATATCTCAATCCAGTACAGATGGACTGAGATCACTTTACAGTCAGCCTATCAGGAAATCCAAATTTCACTTGATCTAAATTAAAACAATGCTTTATATCTTGCATAACAGACATCAATTTTAATCTTGAGAAATAACTTATTTCAACAGGTAGATTCTGGAGGTATCACTTTTCAATCTAATGGCACGTCAATTGCCTTTAATTAGATGAATAATTAAATATAATTAAAATTTTATTAAATTACTGAAAAACGCTAACCGATTAGTTTTCTTTGGTTACATAGTGTTGGATCACAATTTTAAGAAAGTACACTATTTACAATAACATTATGATTATCTGAAGAGCGAGCACTTAGCTATAATTCACAAGTACAAGTAGAGGAAATGACAGGCATACGTATCCCATGAAATTCGACATTTTACTTCTTAGGTACTTAGGAAAGAATAATGAGTGATGTTAATATTTCTCTTATCGAAAGGGTCTCTTAAAAAGATTCGCATTGAATTTATTGCAAACTTTGAGAATGACATTTTAATATTGGCTGCGGATAGTCCTTGTTAATCGTTGAGTCTAAAATGCAGTAATTCCGCAGATAATGCAATTGAAACACTTTCTTTTCTGTGAAGATTCGCGTACAGTCTGCAGTCTCTCACTTAACTGTTCTTTTGAGGAGACTCCACGCTTTTATTTTAATTCTTCTTGATACATGATGGCTCAAAAGGGGAACCTTAGACTTAATAAAATTCTTGAAAAAGTAGACTTTTACTTTGACTAATAATTGTGGTGATTTTAAAATGGGTTTGAGCCTTTAGACATACTTCCAATAGATCTGCAAACAGAAAGACGACTACTTAAAGCAATAACTTTCCAAGCCCAAAAAGAACTATTTGTACTGACTCTCATTCTGTTAACAGGAGTAGCAACACGAAGCCTGTCTAATTAAAAACTCAAATTTTGCAAGAGTTAACCGATCTGGTTGTCCTTTCTACCCCTGGCTGGGCAACGATGGGTATTAAACTCGTGATTCCTGACCTCGGAAACGAGTATTTTGACCACCGGTGTCCAAATCAAATGATCGCTTATCCAGCTGAAATCAACTTTCATGAGCGTTTCTATGGCCAACTGAACGCCGTTTTCTGTTCATTGGTTGGATGATGGCGAGTGCTCGATTGAACTAAGCGAATAAACAGCATCGAGTTTTCGTATTAGATACAACCTGATTAACTTCAGGTCACTTGACCGCAGTGACACATCGAGTCTCAAGTGATGAACTGAAGCGTAAGGTCGTGATTGCCCAAATATAGGACAGAAATTTCATGAATTATTTTATGAAATATAGATGGATAAAGTTTTAATGGACGCAGTCACTATACACAGTATTAGTAATTAATTATCTACGTGAAGTCGCTTTAAAAGGAGCACTGATGCCACCGAAAGATCATCCGGATCTATTAATTGGATGAAGTGTGTAATTTCTTGTCAAATTGAATATAATATCGGTATATTCTTCTCGTTAAGATATATGAATATATTGAATTTGGTCATAAATGATGAAAAAATAAACACAAACCACATTTATTTACCTTAAATATCAGAAATTTGTAAAATCATTCAAGCGAAATCTGCAGCGCCTTGTAAAACTTAACTTTCCGCTTTCCGGTGAAGGAACAACTGAGTCACTTTTTGGAACTCATTTAATCTAAAAGCGATCCCTAATTTCCAATACACAATTTAAAATTCATTTTAGAATTAAATCTTTATGGGTTGAGCATGATTGACAGTCATAAAGGACTCTAAATTAATGTCCTTAGGTAACTTGTTAATAACTCTGAAGTCTATCAAAGTTCTAAGGGAACTCGAACACTGTTTAAAGCACATACTTCCCCTTATATTTTCTTAATCACATATAGTCCCAATTTAACCCTCAACCGGTAATTTCAACTGTTCCGATTCCTAATTTTGGTTCTAATGAGCCAATACATATTTCCAGATCCTTAAACCATCTCCAATCATTTCACAACTGCTTTTGACATTTAACTACTTGCTGCATGTGCATCCCTGCATCTGTACATCTGATGATCCTAATTTTGTCCTGTCAATGGCTCAGTGGTTAACATATTCGCCTTCGAAATCAAAAGTAATGTTCTGGTTCTATACCTGCTGTGGTCATTTCGTAAGCGGAACGGACAATCGCAGTAGCTATATTTGGTTAATAACATGGGTGAGAGAATTTGATTTTCTCAGTGTGGAGCTCCGTGATACTGCCCCTCTTCTGAAGATGGGTGCTGGAAAATGGTTTTCTAAATGAGCTTGGGATTTCTATACGAATAATGACCTTTTAATCCTGTTACACTTATGTAAGAAATTATATTTTATACTAATTATAATATTTGAACATTTATAGCATGTATCTTCAGTACACTTAAGTTTTATTTGTAAAATTCCATTTCAATTTCTGTTTTAGCATTTATGAATTAATTTTTACTTTGCATTTAATTGCGTGTTTTATCCTTTGTTGATTTTTCGAGGTTCCCGCATAAAAGAAAATAATATTTTCCTCTAAAGTGATTCTTATTTGTGAGATTCTTTATTCACCACCTTTTAAATCCCGCTCCTTTTAACCCCCTTTTATTCAAACGAATTTATTTACATCACAGTTGTAAATGGCGCATAAAATAAACTGATCTATGCATACAGAATCGTGCATCTTATTTTGATGTAATGATGTGGATCGTTTTTTTCTGTGTTGCTGTCGGATTGCATTTGTAATCGGTGCAATTTCTTAGAGAACGGTGTCCTACGGAGAAGAACAGATCATAACAGGGGTAAACGTAAAGGCAAGGGTAGAAAGAATTTAAAAACTGAATTTGTGGCAAAGATACAGGTGAAATTGTAAATATAATTAGCTTAAATTAAATTAAAATCGATCAAATTTTTCGTATACCGCTCCGCTTTTTATGCTATTACAAGCACTGGATCGACCATTAAATACATTTAATCAAAATATTTTATAATATTAAGAATCAGATAAGAATTAACCTGTAAAATGAAGAGTTTTTAATCAAGCTCAAAATAAAAGAAACGGAAATGGAGTTTGAATTTTTTATAATTATGAAGTCTTTCGACTCGTGGGTAGTTAATTATGGTCCTTTGTTATCGAAATGGCTTAAGCTTAAAATAACGGTGAGAAATTTCGTCCAATTAGAACAAAACTTCTAAATGCGTTATGGTGGCAAGTAGAATTTTGTAAATAAATAATTAAATGCTCATCAAATTCGCCAAATGTTTTCGAAGATATCGAATGGCAGAAGAAAACGTATTGGTTGGTAGTTCATGTGGTGACCACTGTCTGCTTAACGGAAAGTATGATAATGTCGACTGCATGTAGTAAATAAATGACAGTGTGTTAGAATAAATAATAATTATTTTTCCCCACCCTCAAATATTTCCTCTATGAATAAAAATGCAATTTCTTCTTCTTATACTTATTCGTTTAAGCCGATAGTGATTGAGAAAGAGTTTCGTTAATACACTCGTGTTGACTATAACACATGTTGTGATCTGCCGTGGGTTACTAACTTCTGTGTTAAGTTACTATATTATCGAGTTTTCTAGATTGCTGACTCTACGAGATTAATACCGGAACTTCTAGTTTGTTAAATTATAACAAAATTTACGACGCAGGTGAGATGGACTCAATCGAAACTGCCAAAATTGCGATCATAGTTTGATGCATCATGGAACAAGTGAATTTATCGTAACCTGATAGGGATCCAGAAAACTACATTAAAAATGTTAGTGAGTTCCATTATGAACCCTCTGTAGATGAAATATTTACTACGTGGTATGTTCGCAATCGAGATGTTTGCAAAAATCGAATGGCAGGATTACCGAACGAAACGAGGATCAACATGCTGTTAAGGAAGTTCAGCAAAGGGGACCACGATCTCTACCTAACCTATCTTCTACCATTCTCGCCGAAAGATTTGACATTTGAATGGACGATAGAAAAGTGTGATAAGGTGTTTGGCGACAATACCTCCCTTTTCAATGGACCTTTTAAGTGCCTGTAATTGGCCATACGCGAAAGGGAAGATATTCACAAGTTTAGAATCGAATGTGCAATGCATTCTTGTATGGGTCGCTAAAGGTGAATTAATTCAAATGCCTTGTATTCATTCAGGGCTTTTGCTCCCCGTGCTATCCGGAAATTCACCTGAAATTGTGGTCTCTTTTAGATAAGAACTCGAATATTGTTACGCCATCTAGTAGATGAATACAGTAAATTTCGGAGCCTCATGGCCGACTCAAACATGGTTGAAAGCAAAGAAACTCGAGCATGTCAAATCAAGAAACCCGAAATCGAATAATCGTCCGAAAATAACCCGACTCCTCAGCCACAGCCTCAGAGACAGCAGACGTATGCCAATAACCCTATATATAATAATAAACTGAGGTGCCGATTTTGTGGCGATTAGCATTTTTATAAGACTGTCCTTTTTATAAACGTCAGTGCCCAGGCCTGCAATTCGTATGGACACAAAGAGGGATTCTGTCAAAGCAGTCAACGACGATTGTATGCAGGCCAAAGGAGAGGTCGTCATCAGAATCAACATCGCCAAGCGCACGGCATACTAACCACCATGCAGGTTAATAGACGTCACTATGAAACTTTTTTGCATTAACGGGATACATGCTGAGTTACAGGTTGACACTGGATCAGACATCATCGTAATTTAAAATGAGGCGGGGAAAACTCCTGGTAGCCCCAAGTTAGATACTATTCCTTTTAAAGTATCTAATGCCTCAGGTGATACGGTGCAACTGTCGGGAGCGATGAAATGTGAGGCAACCTTCAAAGGAAAAACCGCCGTCACCGTATGTTATGTGGCTGATCGCGATATCGACCTCCTCGGGTTGGATTAGATTGACATGGCCAACATCCCCGAGCCGAAAGTACAAAGTATAACCTACCCACAAGTGCGAATAAAGGAGATGATGAAGCTATTCGCAACCTTGGAAAAGTGCATACAAGCTACCAGATTATTTCTAAAACCAGGAGCAAATTGTGTGTTCCGTCGCAGCTATGAAAGTGGTCGAGAACGAGTTGGTACGTTTAGAACAGATGGGCATATTGATACCTATTACCTATTCGAAATGGACTGCCCCACTTGTGGTGATACGAAAGGCGAGTGAGTAGACTTGTATCTATGTAGATTTCTCTACTGTACTTAACTAATAGTCAGAGGATAATCACTATTCATTGCCCGTAACAGACAAACTTTTCACGATTCTGAATGATGGGAAGTTCTTCGCGAAAATGGACCTTTCGCGAAGGAGTCATGAGCTCCTAACGATTAAAACCCATAGGGAGATTTTCCATTATACGAGAATGCCTTTCGGAATCAAGACAGCCCCGGCGATTTTTTAGCACATTATGAACAACATGATATCGGGCCTAGAGGATATGGGAGGTTACTTGGACGACATCATCGTAGTCGGAGAATCAGAGGAACTTCAAGGCCGCGTAGAAAAACTTGTCGAACGAATCAAAAAATATAGTTTCCACCTTGAGGCCCATAAACACCAGTTCTTCCTAACCTTATTGGTTTCATTTTTTATTCAACTGGCCGCCGTTCCAATCCCGACGAAACTCGTGCTATTGCCAAGATTCCTGTTACTAAAAATTTGAGGTCACCTCATTCTTTTTCTGGGTTAATATCTTATTATAATTTTTTCTTACCTGCTTTGCACGAACATAGAAGTCCCCTTAATCAAATTCTACACAAGGACTCACCATGAGGATATTTACCCACATGAGACGAGGCGATCGGAAAATTAAAGTCGGTGCAAAATTCGGAGCTGCTGCTGACTCACTATGATCCAAGTTTGCCTATGGTCCTGGAAGCTGACGCGTTTGATTACGGAATTGGGACAGCCATTTCTCACATTTTTTCAGATGGCTCTGAAAATTGATCGTTCATATCTCTCGTACTCTCACACTAGTAGAAAAAAACACGGATAAATTGAAAAGGAGGCACTGACCATTATATTTGCAGAAAAACATTCCGTAAGTATATGTATGGCAGACGATTTACACCCCTAACAAACCGCAAGCCATTGTTTTCCATATCTGGCTCAAGAAAAGGAGTTTCAGTGCATTCTGCAAATTGTCTTTAACAATGAATATTCATGTTAATGGGTTATGACTACGAAATCAAATATCGGAGAACGGAGGATTTCGGCTAAGCTGATGGTCTATTTCACCCCGTCGAAAATCAGCGTGTGAAAAACGAAGAAACAGTGGTTGCATTAGTGTCGGTCGAAAGAGATGTGCAACACATACTGGCAGAGTGGATTCGAAACACTCTGGTATCAGCAGAGGACAAACGAAAGGAACCGGAGAAAAATGCGGTCCTACAGCAACCGTTAAAGTTTATCCACTCCAAATGGCCTTCATTCTCACCAAAAGGCTATCTCCTTGAACTTCACCGTCGGCGTGATTCAATTATAGTAGTTGACTCTTGTTTAATGCTTTTGGATGAAGTTATTGTTCCTTCTGCCCTTAAGGAAATACGCTAATTTCACTCAAGCCATCCTGAAATAAGCCGGATGAAATTCATAGCCAGAGGATACGCTTACTGGCGGGGCATGGACAAGGACCTCGAATTTCTTGTGTGCCAGCGCGACTAATGCCAGCAAGCGGCAAAGAATCCTATTCGCCAAGATCCCGTACTATGGCCACAAAGAGAAATCCCGTGGGCCAGGTTATATGTCGATTTCGCGGATCCAGTAAGTGGCATTACCTATTTAGTCGTTGTTGATTCATATTCTAAATGAGCAGAAGTAGTACCACTAACCTTGGCGACTAGTGACTCAATGATTGGAACACTGATTCGAATCTTCTCGACACACGGATTGCCAAAGATCCTTGTTTCGGGTAATGGGACTCAATTTACGTCAGTCGATTTTAAGGAGTTCTGTGAGCGGTGATCGATCGAACACGTCAGAACCCCTCCGTACCACCCCAATCAAATGGACGGGCAGAAAGGTTCGTCGATACGCTAATGAGAGGCTTAAAAGGCGGAAGGAGAGGGAACGATGAAAGAAGTACTGCAAAATTTCTTGCTGGCATACAGATTAACCCTACATCCTGCGTTAGGAGAGAAATCCCCGGCCGAGGTGTTAATGAGTCGAAAGTTGGGAAGAGTACACGAAGCGATGCTGCTGAAGAAAACCATGCCGAACAGGAAGAAGAGGAGTAAGAAGAACGGTTTTGCTGTTAACACACCACTTTATGCTCGTAATTATTGACTAGGTCGCCAGTGGACAGCTGCAATTATCATTAAGACGCATGGGAGCATGATTTAAGATTTTGAGATCGGTAGGGACAGGTGAGTCCGCCATCATAATCAACTCTGACGAAGACTGGCGGAACCCGTTACTGAAAAGCGTTACCTTTCTTTGTATTCATTACCTGATACGTTTAATCTTACTCATGTTCTTCCACCTAGATGTCAGGTTAAAGATCAGGTTACGGTTCCGTCGCGATAGATCGAACAAGAATGAAACCTTATCTCCAGGTTGATCCATCCTCGAAGACATACGAGTGATTTGCCTAAGAAGGGAGATGTTGGAAGAAATGATAATTACTTTCCCTCACTCCCAAATATTGCCTCTAGAATAAGAATGCAATTTTTTTCTTTATTTCTCCACTGATAAAAGACATTTGGTAATTATGCTTATTTGTTTAAGCCGATACTGATTGAGAGCGAGTCTCGTTAATACATTCGTGTTTACTATAACGTGTCTTGTGCTTTGCCGTGGGTTATTAGCTTCCGTGTTAAGTTGTTATATTACCGAGTTTTCTAGATTGTTGACTCTGCGAGATTAATACCGGAACTTCAAGTTTTTTGCATTATAATACAGTGGTAAATTACATGGGCGGATTATCCATGCGACAACTTACCAAATAAGTTTAATGAAATATTTTCAATATCCGGTAGCCAATTCTGTCAATAATATTCGCCTTTGCTACTTATTCTCCCGTCCTTCATGAAATTAACTTCAAATTGTATTCTGGCGTGGTGCTTATAGACAACGGGTTTATAGAGAATTATTCTTTAAATCCAACTTTATTGTTATACTTTTGATTCGCCAGACACTCAACAGATTTGTCAAGATGATTATCAAGGATTTGGTGTAAAAATTAGGTACTAAGTTAAGAATCAATATATGTGAGAACCTGATAGAAATTGCAAATAAATTTTTCTTAACTTTGAAAAATAGCAAAAAATATTTGTCAACGAAGAATATTGCTGAAAAAAGAATTAATACGACATCATTGTCTTTTTTGAAGCGCCGAAGATGAAAAATTTTTTGTTGAACTATCCAAAATATTGGAAATGTGGGGATTAACTTTCATAAATTCTTTCAATTGTCTGCTTCAAAATACCAAGTTAAATTGCTCTTTCTTTAGTGATCTGCTTTTTTATATTTAAAGATAAAAAATTACCAAAGAGAAAACAGTTATAGGTGGATTTCAAAATTATTTTAATCATATGTTTAAATACATCGAATCTCGTATGACCTTAAAAGATAACGCCCCGCAATTACTGAGTGTTATTTTTCATCAAGATCAAATTTTCAATTAGTGGCAATTTTAACATTTTAAAGTTGAGAAATACAAAATGGACAAAGATTATAATAGGCAGAAAGTGGAGTCATTAATTTATTTTCATAAGAGCAATATTTTGCCCCTCTTGGAGAAAATGATTAATAATATGGTACAAGATAAACCACCTGATCCTATCGCTTATATTGTAATGAAGTTATACAATTATAAATTTTAAGGTGACAAACCTAGATAAGAATATTGCTCCAACTGTCATTCAAAATTTATCTGTCAAATGGTGTTCAATAACATCAACGATTTCGATTAAAATATTTGCTTCTAAGAGAAATAAAACATCAGTAAATACATTAAAAATTAAATAAATTTTTTAGATCATAGGACAGTCAAAAAGAAACTGTTCCGAATACGATGAAGATCATTTTAAATCATTATTGTTAAAAATTGAATCTTTTCTGAAAACTTGCAGATATGAAATAAAGTCTCAATTTCAAGTGGACAATTTTCTTCAGTGAGTGCCAAATGTTAATCCAATTTTAGTGATCAATATAATTTAGTATGCAATTCTCAATCTGAGAATGAATTAGGAGTTGAAGAAATACTGTCAATCGCTGCACCTTCCACTAAGTTGACTGCGAGGTTTTCTACTATCAAATTGTCAGTAGAATAACTATTTAAACATTTACAGATCGTCAAGGAGTAAAAACGAACAGCTCATCCCCAGCGTGTTACTAAAGCCAGCAATCCCCTTGGCTACAATCTTATCTGCTATTTCTATCGCCTTCAACATTGGCATAATTGAATCCAATTTTTCCATATCTCAGCAGTATTATCTCCGAAGTCACATAACCACCCTCACTAGTTTTATTAATGATGTAAATAAACATGCCAATTTCGATAAAATTACTTTTGATTGAAGGAATTTAACTTAAATAAATGCTTTTTTTTGTCAGCTCAAACAACGGTACGAAACAGAACCTGTTAGGCGAACTTCTGAAGAAATTGCCAAATCGAATTCACCAGCAATACCACAATTGGTTATTATTTCAGGGAATCACGACAAATGCAAATTGATAAAAGAAATTGCAATATTTCCAACTGCTGTGGGTGAAAATCTTAAGGTTAGTTAGTTTTCACTGAATTTATGAAATACGTTAATATTCCACTTAACAAATGTATAACTCGAATATATTAATCTTAATATTTTTTTGAAATCGATGCGATTTAGTTAAAGTTTTCATTTTATTTTGGTGAATTACGCTGTGAGTGCTTTCGATATTGCTGCTTGTTGAAATTAGACTATTTCAGGTCGAAAATAATCCCGCTTAATTAGTTTGCGCGCCACTCAAAACCACTAAAACAAAGCAGCTTTATTCATCGTTTTTTGCTGTACTTGTTGCAACCATGAATCACAAGAGTAGGGTTATTAAAAGGCTGATGATAAAACTTGTTGAAAAATTTTTAAAAACATAAAAAAATTGAGATTCGGTGCTAATTTTAGGCATTGATTTGAATAAATCTCCGCAGATTTTATCCACGATAACTGGCTAACCAACAAATTTTAAAATTAAAGAACGCGTAAGACATTCCGAAAATGGCTCAAAAATTTTGAAAAAATCCATTTAACTTTTACTTGCAAACCGATGTTTGCTAACCACCATTTTGGAATCCCAAGCCAGATATGGAATCAGAACTACTAATGCGTCAGTTTATAAGGATTTCAACCATTATGAGTACTTAAATAACATAAAGTTTCTCTAATCCTAGCACTAAAACTCATTTATCAGTGGGACCAAATTAAGCATAAAATCACATAAAACTAATGGTTTTCCAAAGGCTAACAGGTACAAGATCCTTTCTCTGGAGAGAAGACCAAGAGTTGGGCTAGACAAATATGTATTGAACAATTGGAAGATGAATGAGAGGGGCAAGTAGGAAAGAGTAGGAAGTGGAGACGTCAGTACTGAGTGAGTACAATCCGAATTGTAAAGAACAAACAAAATGAGGCACGATTTTGTATTCTTTGTTAACTGAAGAGTAACTGACAGTTAAGGCAGAGGTATGGGTGAGTAGGCGCACAGCACATAGAGAGATCGAGCAAACCTATGAGTCAGAGTGTTCAATCATCACAATCAAAAGGGTCAAAAGAAATTAAGAAATATGTTTTCAGTAGCAACAAAATAGTATACAATTGGAACTCAGCCATGTTAGAAAAGTCTCCGCTGTTATCAACAACCTAGTTTTGCATACTGGAAAAGACACGTGTATGGGGATAGTATGACGTACAAAGTTAATTCAAACTGTTAATAAGCTCACACATTTAGTGTTCTGACTATGATCTTAACTTATTCCCTGAATCTTTTATCATTTCTTATTATAGTCATACTGTTTTCCTTGATTAGATGTTTGTACATGGACAGAAATTATAAAACCATTTTCACTTTGCCTTAAATGATAATAAATAAAGAGATTGTTTGCAAAAATTATTTCCTCCTATATATATATATATATATATATATATTCGACCCCACATAGTAAATTCTTCCAAGCACGAATTTTATTAAATAGTAAATAGTGAACTCACTATCATTTCTCCCTTTGTTAATTAAAACCTTTGAATTAACCTAATACTTTCACAATTTTTAAACAAAATTACTGCTTTGTTATTTGTACTGAAATTCATAAATCGTCTGCTTCCAAAATGAAATCTAGCCGTCACTACGACCTACTCAATTAGGCAATAAAATCAACAGCAAGCGTTGTAACAGGTTCAACTGACTTGAGTTTTCTCCCTAAAAATGTAACATTAATGTAGCGATCCTCATAGTTGACTTATCACTATGGCTCAGTTTATAATCAGAAACGTGTCGAGGTTCTAAGTTTAAAAATCCAT
>CAADRB010000108.1:131491-149920 GCA_900708905.1 Hymenolepis diminuta
GAACTACATCAGGAAACTGTATTTAATTTCGAGCATAGTAGTTGTGCGCCACTGATGCAGTAGTTAATGTGCTTGTGCGATGTCAGAGGTCAGTCCACATTCATGATGCCGTTCCTCTATCACAAATGGGCATTTGAAAATCTTTCCTAAGTGGATTTTGAAGTTATCGAAGACACAAGAATAGCAGCCTTAATGAAATTTTGAATTCAATACAGTCTAGCAAAGAATTTAGACTTAAATGAAATTTCATTCATTAGATATTCTTCTAATAACTTTTTAACACAACTTCTAAGTAGATTTTTAATAGGTATATTTTCCATCGCCTCTGCGAGTAAGTTCAATGTAATCATAATTTCATTTTCCAACTTAATCATATAACAAAAGTATTACAAATTCGGGCTGTCAATTAATTTGTGGGTTTCAAGGTGTTGCAAAGTTCGATTCATGTTTCAAGATATTAAATACGCGAACACTATTAATTAATTAAGTCAGATGTGTAATCATCATAATGCAAAAATTACTAAACGATAAACTTGAAAATCAACAAAGATATTTTTCATCTGCAGTTTCCATATATTTTATTCTGTTAACAATTAATAATGACGTAAAGAGAACAAAGAAGCTTAATTTTTATTTGACATGTTTTCACTTAACTATTTATCTTAATTTAATAAAAACGAAAGCGTCATTTTTTAACTGATTTAAAACAATCGTACATCGTTAATTAATCTTTAGCCTATTGTTGTCACTTCACCGTCAGTTATTCATGTGGTCAGAGAAGAAAATACATTTTTGTATGTACTTCTATCATAAATCCAGATGGCCTTGACACCAGTAAACTTAATGTTTAATATCTTTTTTACATATTTATTTATAAAAATTTACTTAGAGTGGCTATATATATATATATTTTCTTCTTTTAACTAAGCGGGTAATTCTGCAAATTATAAAAACTGTATCTAAAAGAAGTAAGTTTAATTTTAATTTCGACTAGTGTACAGTGGTACCAGCGCACTTTGATCCGGAGGTCTGCATGGTCACTTTTTTATATTGCACACTTACTGACTCATACCCCTGTCCCAACTGTCAGATACTCACCAATGAGCAAAGATCACCTTTATACACAATTCCACTTTCACACAGCTCTGCTTCCTACAACGCTCTGCTTTTCCTCTCTCCTTCCTCTGCGATCGCCAAATACACTCCTGGTCCATATCAACTCAAGTTCTTCTTGTTTGTTTTAGATGTTCAGGTCACTCAGACTTCCCTGTAACCATGCTTTATCTAAAGAGGTTGAAATTTCACTCTCTAAGATCTCACGGTTGTGACAGATTCTGTTTATTATTGGTCGAATAATTGTGCTAAAATTAAAAAAGACCTTCTTTAAATCCTTGTTCAACATCTCTTGTACTGTTAATAAAATTTTCCCAAGAGTAAATTTAAGGAAAAACAGAATCTTTTTGCAAAATTATTGTAACCCAAATATGCTCTATGTGTTTTGTTGATTTGAATACGAAATGCACATGGATATTACCAGTTCAATCTCTATTCAGTGCCATACCAATTAAATTGTCCTCAGATAAAGTGTGCTTTCATTTAAAATGACATTTTATTTCCGATGAGCGACTTATTTTCACCCTTTCTTAATGGATATTACACAATCATCGCAATTTGCATTAATGTACATCAAGCCCAGATATCTGACTTGGGGTCAAGAACTCTTAACGCAAACAAGCCTCATATAAACATTTCCTAGCGAAAGAACCTTTTCATTTGATGAAGAATTTCGGGCGAAATTTGTAATGAACAAGGTGATTGGTTTCAGAATTAGATACTTTATATTCAAGTTGGCTCTATAAAAAGGGACCCATAAAGAGCCCACGTGTCACGAGGTCTGATTTGGAACTTCCGTAAGTAGCTTGAATTTTCAATCCTAAAACCTGCGATCTTAACTTTTCTGGCGGTCTTTACATCGAAATGACTGTATTACCTCTGCAGTGATCTACCACGAACTTCGCAATCAAACGCTGGGATTTTACAACTTCTCGGTCTACCGACAACTTGGCACGTTCTGGGACATCTTGAAAGCTACAAAAGCAGTTCCTTTTCAATTAGCCCGCAGATTCTTCTTTACAGTAATATTAAGTATTGTTTTTATTAAATTAAGTTTATAAATACAATACCATTTTGGTAAACAAATTAAAAATGAAATAAGAATGCAGACTCCCATTATTTAATTATCTTCTTCCATTTTGCTCAATAATTGCACTGTTCAAAAAAACCGATGAGGAGCATAAAATCGAACCTGAAACTGAAATGCTTTTCAACAATTCATTTCAATTAATTCAATTGAGATTAATATTAACCTCATTTTATTTATGAATTCTTTAAATTTAGTGCCTTCATTTTCCTTCACTAGAATCTTATTTTAAATTAAAATAATGCTAATTCAACAAGTTAATTTCAATTATGAAATTGTTTTGCCTATTCTCATACTTTTCCCATACCTTAGCAAACAAATAAAAGAATGCAATGGTCATTTATATTTCGTCTTAAATTTTGAAAATAGTTATTCTTGTCGACCGTCATTAGTTTAGAAATCGTATATTACGTTTTAAACACTTCAGTTGAAGGTCAATATTTTTCACTACAAACTCCTTCATTGACCGAGTGTCAAAATAAATTTTGTGTAGTGTAGTTCGACTTGATTATTAACAAGCAAATTTCTTAAAACGAAATATAAGTTTGAGCAGTTTTTGCTGGTACTCAGAATACATAAAGTTAACTCGGCCTAACTTTACTAACGCAAATTATTCGGTCTTTTTGATCAAGAGACTATATCGAAAGTGTGAATGTGATGTATTAACTTTCGATATAACTTTTAGATAGTAGAAATAAATGTGAAGTGGATAGATTTCGGTCATGAAACTAAGATTTTATATAGTTCCACTCGCGATTCGTACCATATTACAGTATTCCTGCCCCGAGGTATATGAAAGCATACTATCGAAGGCGATCTGAATAAAAAATTACTTTGTATGGTCGTTTCAAAGAGAAAATGGTAGTATAATGGTAGTATTTTATCTATCCTATATCACATAAATTCGTCGGTTAGCAGAACACAAAGCATGCCAGGAACTGACCAAGTTTATTACATTAGGCCTTTCAGTCACTTCTATATTTCGTATAAGTTTAGGTTCGAGGATTTCACAGTCCACCTTAATTCGGCCCAACCAATTCAGTGAGATATAGAGGAAATTGATGTTACTTTCAGATTCAGAATCCTTTGATCAGTGAAGTACCTAGTAATCTCCTAGCTGTAACGTCGAAATTTACCTGATTATGTCATTGCCATTTCAATGTGTAACAAAACCAAACAATGAGCTTAAACGGAAAAAAGACTCCATAGGGAAGTTGATTGCACCTCACAACCAAAACAATATTACGTAAGGAATATGCCGGTTTTTCTTTTAAAATTGGATCAAATGTTGTCATGAAGTTGGTTTAAGATTTAAGATAATTAACTAAGAAAATCTAATTTGGCCTTAGTGAAAATTTTCAATGCATGTTGTTTTGCGACTGACAAATTACGTATGATGATTATTTAACCCAGAGAATGAACTGTAGCATGAAATTAAAAAAGTACATTTTATAGTACGGAGCATAATCAAAATGATTATGATTTGTATTAATTGCTAATCACGATATTATTACTCTAATCACTAGGGAGTGTTCAAACAAAAGGGATAGTGTTATAACTAACTGCATTCTCTCCCGATGTCAAAAGTCCATAGTTCAGGATCTGACCTAAGTTTCCTGAGAAAGTTCACGTCAGTAATTTTCACAACTTATTAAATGAAGCAGTTGGCTGCGTTATATATATAGTACGATTACTCTCTTATTACTTCTCAAAGTTAGTTTTGAATGCTTTTATGCCATGTTCGTTTTACGTTTTAATACGCGCCTAAAATGAATTCGAACGGGCGCATCTTATCGTTCCACATGGTGAAATCGCAGTTGAAGGATATCGATTGTCCATTTCACTTGCCTCACCCGTGGTGAATCAGAATTTGTTTGTGAGATCTCACATACGTTGATATTAAGGCATGTGATGCAAACACTCGGCTCTTATACTCTCATCTCCGTTCTTTGACTCCAGACTCCGGTATATATATATATATATATATATATTTACATATATATGATGTGTTAAATAAAGCATAGCTCAATTTAATCCTTTTGTAGACCTAACTAATTAGTTTTACCCTATTTACTTTTAAAAATGCGAGAACTCCATTAGTGGTTCATAGTTTTTCGGAATCTGGGAATTATTTTTCTAAATTCTTTTCCTCCTGCCTTTCCCAAAAAGTGTTAAATAACAAAGCATTTATTTCATAAAAGATGATGAACATTAACCCAGCAGTATGCATAGATGGAATTATAGGTCTAAGAGACGCACAGGTAATAAATATTCTCATACAAGCATTGTTCCCTATCCATTTTATTATTGAACCATTGTAACATTATTTCGTCTTTTAAATGGTTCATTGCATGGAGAACATTTTCATTATTCAACAGATTAAGTGGCCACTTTTGTTACAAATTTGAAGATTAAAAACTTCACAAGTCTACAAATTTTTAAAAAATGAAATCAGAAAATATGTGATTGCATACTATTTGGTGATCATATTACTCCAGATGCTGGATATTGTACAAATAGATAACCTTTTAGCAAAATATGAGTTTGATTTGTATGTTCGTGGCGTTGCAGTCAACGGACACGCCTCAAGTCAGAAGTTATGGAATCAAGACTCTTTAAAACATATCTAATAAACAGTTAAAATTGTGAGTTTCGCAAAAGAAGCTTCAAAATTTGTCTATTCTACCGAAATCGAGGATTGAAAGACATTTCCTTCAAACTTTATACACCTATTATTTCTCCTATCCATCTATCCGACCCTGACGTCGAAAAACTGCTTGATTAACGTTATAGTACAATAAACAAATGAGTTTTGTTTTGTAAATTTACCTATTTAGCATCACTGGAATAGACAACCGATAGAACGCCGACGAATATTGTTCAAGGTCAGAGAGTTTGGTCTCTAAAGTTATCCATTGTTCTTAGCAGTACCCAGACGCACGCTATTCCTGATATCTTGGTTATTTATAAAGACTTTATGGGTAGGGTGGATCCTCAAACGCCAATTATTATGACGGGACTTTGAAGATATAAGCAATTTGTGTTGGACTGATAACGTGCCCGTCTGTGAAATCAGGATTTTGAAGCCTACTGGTGCATATTCCATGAGTGGATTGTATAATTTATGTTCCTCATCAGAGGGGATCCCCGATGCTAATCCACCCTTTCACCACAATAGATAAGTATTGAAAACGCTCTCCCTTAGGCGTTAAATTGTCTCAAAGATGAAGCCCTTCAGTTTTCCTCCTGCAAATTACACTGGATCTGACTCAGTCATAGCTGTAGCTGCAAAACAGTTGCAACCTTGATTTACATAGGTAATCTAGCAAAAGAAGTCATGATTAGCATAGTTAAAACAGAGAGGCTTGTATGATTTTTGATGTAACAACCAAATTATATCGACTTAACTTCATTATTTCCTGCAAGTATTGCAGACAGATGTGTTAAATGTTTGCATTTTCTCTTTATAACCATTTTTTCATTGGAAAAGTGATAACTAACTTTAATAGTTAGATTTCACCCAGGTAAAACTCCAGTGAACACTCATAAGTTTAAAATGCCTTTGAGAGACTCATCTACTTGGTCACTGCATTAAAAAAAACAAAGAAATTAAGTGATGCGATCGGGCATTCAATTACTTCATCTGGCCATCAAGATCTGTTTATCATAGATATGAACTTATCATAAACTGGGGACCAGATCATGAACATTGATTTTGAACATTTGAAAATGAATTAGTAGATTCTACCACATATGGGAAAGTTGACAAATCATTGCTCCCAGAATTGAAATGGAGTAAAATTTATGTGTCCCATTGTAGAAAGTGCATTTTTTGCAATAACGAAACCTAATTTTAATTAGTTTTTATCGTTTTCTTTATTTTAGATGTTGCTTGAAATGATCCCAAAACTGCGAACTGAAGTACGCTTCCAATCTTCTTAATTTGAAGTATATTTTAATGTCAATTGTAAAGCTTAGCAAAAGTCTCTCTTTCGTATTATTAGAAAATTGGCGCAGCGAATTTCGATAGAATTGAACAAGCACTGCAATTCGTGATTCAGTTTTTAAAAGATCGGAAACTTGACGCATGCTTTTCAATATCAATTGAATGTCAACCTTATGCCGCCTATAATGAAGTAAGAAATTGCCTAATATTAAAAGTACCTTCTATTGTCAACGTGAGGCTGGCAAGACTAGGATGGTACATGTCGTAGACGCGCCCTTGTTCAGAGCATGGGATTGTAATAAATACATATAATAGGGCGGTTATTTTTATGAAACTTAAAACCCTTCTGAAGACTGAACAAACTGAAGAATAGCAGTTTAATAAAGGACCAGAAATATATTAGCAAACAGCCATTAATGAATAGGATAGAGCATGAGAAGGAAGAGTGACAGTGAGATTTGAAATGTACAAATCCCCTATAAGAATCTAAACTTTGGGACTTTAAATCTCCAACTTGCAAGACCTTATTCTATCTCTATGTATGTATAATCTTATAGTATCACTATTAACAAATAAAATGTAATGAAAACAGGCATTAAGACAATAAAGATTTTTGATAAAAGCTTCTATTAGTTAACATAGACTTCGACGCCTACTTTCAAGTACTAAGAATGAGTGAATGATAAAATTGTTTGGATAAAGTATATTTAATCGTCAAACGGCAATTTTTGGCTGACAAATGAACAGTTAAATTGCTTGGTTTGTACTGGAAAAAGAGAGATATGAAAGAGAGACAACTTAAACAACAAGATTTATAATTTTCCATATGCTAAATTAGGCTTGAATAGTTGGAAAACATTCAAATCAGTCTTAGTTATATAAGGCAATTAAATGATAGCCGCACAAAAATGAAAGAGTCGGAGTCATGTTTATGAGGGTGTGGGGCGGAAGTTGTAAATAATTGCTGACATAAATGAGAAGCAAGGGGTACTAGGAAAATAGCAAGAAGGTACAAAATAGGTAGGGATAGTGTAGGCTACTAATACACGTTGCTACTGAGGATTTGGAAGTAGACTAAGCCAACAACTTCGCCAGCCAGTAAGGATGGACAGATCAGTGAGAAGGACCCGAGATATACACCATTACAATCCCATGTAACCTTAGGCGGAAACGACCAGTGGGGAAAGTGGGAAGGAAAAAATTATTAGCATTTTTCCTTGACGAAACTATCATTTAATTTATGTTATTTTATTCTTTTATATTGAAAGAATGTTTAACTATTGAATTGTTTGTTCAACCTACCGAATAACCAAGTATGTTGTACAAACTGTCCAAAGTAATTGGATCTTGCAATATAAAGTTCCAGTGTCTTAAATTTGTCTCCCTCTTTCACCAAATTATTATTTCGAAGATATTTTGAGACTGTTAGCCGAAGTTATATCAGAGAAATGGTTGCTTCCACTCATTCACGAATTCTTTGATGTCTCTTTACTCACTTTTATTTCTTTCTAACTCTGTTATATTCATTCATTCAACCACACCAGATTTATGAGACGTTCCGTAATAAACCTTTATTTAGACCACAATTCCTACATATTAATGCACCACAATTTGCATCGATGCATTTCATTCCATGATGCGACATAGACTCTGATATTCCTAAGTGAAGTTAGCTTCAATACTTTTGTTGCTCAATTTCTTTACTAAATTATCATTTTCATTATATTCTGCGTAAAATAATATTTGCAGGAACTTTATTTCCTAATGTGTCAATCTCTCTTATGCAATTTCTCCCCGCATTTCCTAGCCTTGGGAATTGTGAATTTCTGCATTTATGCTCAACTGTGTGGGATCATAATCTAGCTATAATATAGAATAGCGATTTTATTAATGCAAATTTAGGAAAAATCTGCTTTTATACGAATGGAGAATCGCACAAATACGTAAATTTTATTACGGATTTTAGTCAATCACTTTTTATTTATTTCATTAGGATTTTTTTTATTCTCCCTTTGACTCACTCCGTGCGTTTTAAACATCCGGAGTGATTGAATTATTAACCGATTAGTTCACTGCATCAGATCATCCAGAATTTCCACGCAGACTTTGTTATAAATGCAAAAGTGAAAGAAATAAAACACTTGTTTAAATCAAACAAATTTCAGATTCACGATATCCGGTGCCTATTGAGCGGTTGTTTAATTATGGTGATCAGTCTTCTCAATTCAATTAATTTTTCACTTTCCAAAGTTTGAGAAAGTAAAATAATCTAAAATGAACTTAATATAGCGGAGCTCAGTAAGCAATATTCACTCAAGCTGAACCATGAACCACAAATGGGGTACATTTTTTGACTGGAGGAAGTCAAAAAGGTGCGGTGTCTGAAAGGGAGTTTATCATGTGATCAAACTCTTGGACCTGAATACCGTATTATTCAAAAGTCTGCGCCTGTCAACAGAATCGGTTAAAAAGATAAATGTTATCTCGACTAGAACACAGTAACTCCGGATGTTGAAATGAATGTTAGTTGGTCTCGCATTATATTTCAGTATATCAAAATTGATGGTTTTCCAAAAGATATTTTGAAGAGAATCACATTAATTCTGACTTTCATTAACTATTTAATAGGAATTGATATTTTAATCCAAGATATATCAAATAAATAAATAACTATTTACATTCATAACATAACATCTTGGGTCTTACTTTAGTCGAACTAAAAAGCATTGAGTTGTCTATAGTTTACAAAGAAGAGGAGCTCACTTTGTGATATCCGAGTGTTTAATGTTCATCCAATATGACCCTTCACTTCATGGGAGAGATTATGTCCACTGTATTCAGAGTTTGTTGGTCAATTGATTCAATTCTGTGGTTAGTCATGCTACTGTATCCTCGGTTAATTACTCTGTATTTTTTGCAGCGAAATGCTCAGGATGTGACCGGTTGCTATGCATTTAACATGGCACAACTCAAACTGGATCAAACTGTAACCAAGCCAATGTATCACTTTGAACAAAATTTAATAGAAACAAATACTTTAATCTTAGGAAAATAAAATAAACATTTATATATGTTTTATTTAAATAATGATAAGAAGTTGCGACCTCGTTCCGTCTTATTACCTATTAATGGGAAGTTAACAGAGTATAACACTTATTATAATGGTTATTGCAAATGATAAAGAAAAATACTAACATTATTAATCAAAGAAAGTTTCTTAATACAAAAAGAGAAAAATTAAGAAGAGTTGGTTAATAAGGTTACAGCATCGAAAGAATCTTACGTTATTTGATTTGGGATCCAATGGAGTGTGTAAGATAAACTCTCTGTGATATGCTCTAATTCTGTAAAGTTTAAAGTGTGATCCTTGGATCTCTGATTCAGTTCATGTCCAAGATATTCAGTCTACTGGTCATTTGATCAGATCAGGTTGTTGGTTCGTCTCTTCTGATAGTTAGATCGGAGAGTCGGTGCTAGCTAGTAAATTAACGATTTACCACAATATTCATTCCCTAAGTGTTTTAAGAATCATTGGAATGCAATTCATTTGGGAATAGAAATTCATCCAATTGTAGATGACGGTCAAATCAATTCCACTATAAATTACCTTAAAATCTGTAAATATGCATAGATATTAAAAGATCAATTAACTTAAATCCAAATAATATTTGACAGAAGTTCGTAAAAATGTCTTGAACACCTTCATTTGAATGTCGACCGTTTTCACAGTTGCATCTAAGTGACTCTATCCTAATCTTTGTTTCACTAAAATATGTAATCTAGAATAAAATAACGGAATTTTACTTCATTCGCTTCAGAAAAGAGGGAAGTATGAACTATCTAAGGGATCATTTAAAACTGCTGATGAAATGGTGGATATATATCTTAGCCTAACGCGATCATATCCCCAAATAAAAAGGATCGTGGATCCTTTTAGAACAGAGGAATCGAAGGCTTGGATGAAGCTTAATGAGAGTTTGAAATCTCTGGAGGGAGACTCACAAGTTGAAATAGGATCTTCAACTTATTCTTGGAAAGTGGAATCAGGATATCGGTTGTCATCGGCACCGGCCATTTCAACAATGATGAGCTTCATGTCTTCCCCACCGGGAAAGATTAATGACGATGACAGACTTCAACCGTTTTTGGCATCCAGCATCACTTCATTCAATGGGGTGATTGAACCACAGACCGAATGCATTGTCTTGAAGGATATTGCGGGGGCGATGATCTGGATAAAAGGTAAGTCCGTCTCTTCTTGAATTAAATTTTATTTAAAGATATCTGCTATAATTACAGATCAATTGTGTGACATCTCCAAATTGAGAAATAAGACCTCTATTGCCTATTACTTGAAAAGAGGGAGTTTTAATCCTTCTGTCGTCTTTATCACTCGTTCATCCTCCTCTATTTCCATTCCTCATCAATTCACTTTATCGTACTTTGTTCATTCATTTCAGCGTGGATTTCATTCGACGCTTCATTACGATAGGTCAAATCCGATACTTGACAAACACGACCATATGTATATTCTTATCATGTATTGTTATAGGAATATGGTTTCCAAAAATGAAGTCTATCAGCCAGTTTCTCTAATTAGCTTTATGATATCTGCTCTTGGGGACACATTTGGAGATAGGGCTGCAACAATAGCGTTAACGATGTGGGATCTAGAAAACTTGCTAATTTACTGTTCTTTCGAATTTTGTGAAGTTCAATTTCACTGGATAGAAATTAGATGACCGTGGTAGTAGAATGTGGGTATCAGAAAAGCACAATTAGGACCATTAAATCACTTAAAAAAAAGAGTTAAAGGTCGATAGAAAGCTGAGTCAGATGAAGAAGTAATGATGGGAAAGTCCTTAAGCAGCAAAAGATTAATCGTAGAATATGGTCCGATTTTCAACTTTAACACATAGGCAGTTGCTTAACTCACTTGATTATTTAAAAGACGATAAATCGTGCTTGGATACAGACAATATAAAAAGTACAATAAATTCATCAAATTTAATTCCTATTTTATTAATATAGTAAAATTAATAGACATTATTGAGTGTTCCGTGAGTGATTTCCGGGAATTAAATGTTTAATAAGTAGGTGTACTTAAACTTGAGCTAAGAATTATATGTCAATTTAATTTATGTAATCGCTAAGTGTCTTTTTCACGTGACTTGATGTCTTGAATTAAATTTTAATTGAATCAATAATTCTATTTATTAAATTACTGTAAATTCATAGAAGAAAGTTCATCTTAAGTGCTAATGAAAATTTTAATTATCCTAAGCAAGTGTTGTTATAAAATTTATAAATCCTTACTCATAACTTTCTGAACAATTTATATTTACAAATATTTATTTTTCTTTTATAATTACATTTCCAAAATGATAGCAAATTTAAAAGAGATAAATTGATTGGATTGAAAAATCATTTGCGTACCTTGCGTACTCTGATTTTCGGATAGTTCAAGTAGCGAATGGGATATTTATAAATAAATAGTTTTCTGAAGTGTCGGATTATAGAGTTTTCTTTTACAATTGTACAATTTTTTGCATATTTTAGATAAACAAAAGAAAAAGATTCAATTTAATTTGCCTCAGATTTACACAACTTTGCAAGAGGCTATTCTTACGCTTGCAATGGTATGTTTCTCAGTTTCCTTTAAAGTGTGTTTGCACGAGTAAAGTTATTGTGTAGGGTTTGAGTACATTTACTAATCGGATAAAAGTGTTATCACGTGTTGGCAAGCATGTTTCATTTATTCGGATCTAGCTGGTAAAATTGTAAAGCTTGCACACACCCTTTAATCCTATCACAATATGGTTGCAGTAGGTTTGAAATAATTGCATTTCTTTTAAATAAAAACTCAGCTAATTTTATTTTGGACAAAAAATTAATATTTACATTGAATGATGTAAAAATTTTTACATTTTCAGAGGGAGGAGGGAGTAAAATTGGTCGATTTTCATCTTTAAACTAGTGAATTATCTGAAGTATAGGTTTCCACTGACGTTACAAAATCGTGATTCACGTAGGCCCTAATTAGAGAATATCTTAAAGACAAGACAAATTAAAATGGAAGGGCATAAACTTTAAAGTCGTATGAAAGTTGGAAATAGGGATCTAGAAGCATAAGCAGGGCAAATAGTGACCATCATGCCTTGATCATTCAAAATTCCCCCTTCCGGTATAGGATTTGAAGAGGGGCATATTTCAGCATTTTATCTTCCTTATTGAGTCACTCTGCGTCCAGGCAACTGAGTCCGTACCGACTGGTATAACTGTTAGTTGGGCTTGCTTTCAATGTTTGTGGTGGCTTACAATGTTCTTTTATCTGAACAATTCATTTGTAAAATGTTTGTTCTTAGATTTGGAGAAAATTGTGAGAAAAACACATTAGATAGTTGAATTTGTCCGAGAATATAATAAAACTTAGAAAAACTTTAACTGATTACATTTAAAAGACTGGACAGTGGTCTGACTCCCATTTTTAGAGATGAAAACTAAGATTCACACCTAGCACGAATAGACCAAATTCATTTTAAATTAACTAACCCAACTCAAGATCAGAGTAAAATGAAATGTTATATACTTCACTATCAAACAATAGTTATTCTTTTCAGCTGCACCAAGTTCTTTTACATGGTATCACTGCTACCGCCGGACCGATAAAAATTTCGGTTTTTATCCAGTTCAAGATGACTGTCAAAAGTACGGCAAACCTGGATACTTATAAGGGTGGCAGACAGCCTATAACTCACCAACAGCAAAATCTGCGAACTTGAGTCGTGGTTTTTGAGGTGTTCTTTATATATACTTATCATCTAAATATTTTTGTTTTGATAATTTTAAGATCTGAGGTACTGCAAAAGGAGATTCTATTCTGAATTTCTTATTTGTGCCGTTCATTATTTAAATGATTGAACATTAAATTATGACACCTTTTACTCGAAAACTGCCCTGAGAGTAAAAGCATGCTCCGTCGATTTTGCTTTTCTGTAATGAGTAAAAGGGCTGTTTTTACAAGCTGCGATACCATGTCACTCTTTCAACCTCTGCTCTTGTCAATTTGATCGAATATATTACTCATTTATGCGTTATCAAAAGTAGCACGTCATCATTTCATTTTTTTAGCTCAAAATATTAATGCATTCTGAAAAGTGGGAAAAACACGTTATGAAACTGATTATAAAGTGGTATTCTCTAATTTCTTTCTAAATCCAAAGCTCAGTTTTTTGGTGAGAGTTTACTTCTGATATCGAGTGAATTTGAACCAGTTTTTTTAAATACAGAGTTAAAAAATGCAAGTTAATGCCCAACTTTGCTCTGGAAGTTAATATCTGGTTTCTGTTACACTCAAAGTTAAGCCCAAACCAGACTAGACGACCATAAATATACAATGTACGTACTAATCGCTTCAAATCAATAATCTTAAAACTTCAGTTTTCCCCAATCTCTAAAATCCTTCGACATATTACGGTTTACACGGAAAGACATCAAGCTTTAAAGAACCAAAGATAAGAAAGGCACAATTTAAAAATACTAATATTTTTTCGTCCACTAGCCATGCATTCCTTGAGAAATTTGGTGTTTCAATTTCAATGAAGTTCACTTGAATCCAGGCCAATTTTCCGACGACAAAAATTCAATTACACTTACCTTTTAATTATTAAATTATCTTATCCCTAGCTTTTATCTAAATTAACTTAACAATTTAAACAAGTTTTCTATTTTCTTTAGTATATATTTCCCTTTTTGACATAACTATCCATCTCTTAAAATTATGTAGTAAACATTACCTTTATACTCCGATACTATTTCCCTTTATTCTCTCCAAAAAAATCTTGTAATTCTGATTTGCGAAAAGGACCTTTGTCATTTCAGAGACTTTATAAGATCGTTAGCACCATAAAGAGATTTATCATATGACAACTTATACATAGTTTTCATACTCAAAACTTAACGTCCTGAGAAAGATGTACAAAATTCCTGATGATTCCAGAGACATCAACCTTATGTTAATTGTATTGTATCAGTTACAACCAATTAGGCAGACAAAATAGACACACTTGGTGACAGAGGGAAGTTAATCATACTCAAGTGGTTGTGTCTCAAATTAATTCCATTAAATGGTCCGATATTGTGAACCCAGGTACGACAATTAATATTTCATTTTGTATATCACCTCATCTATATATTACTTTATATTAATGGCCACTTTAGGCAAAAGCCGAGCAAACTGAAAGATACTGATTAAGGATTACCTTGCTTTGAATCTCAGTTAACAGTTACCATATTTCACCCGTTAATTTCGCCCTATTTTCCACCTTCCAGATGTAGAACATTGATATCTCCTGCTTTTAACTCATCAGTCAAGATTTAAGTCGTTTGATGGTTTATCCTGTTGTTTTACTTCTCATTAATAAGCTTTACTCTTCTAGTTAGCCAAATTTAAATTATACACTTTTCACGAAGTACACCTCCCTGCTTTTTTCTAAATAAAAATATTGTCACCTTTTCCTACGTTACTGAAGTTTATTAAGCTGGAAAGGGCAAAAGATGAAAAAGTTTTCTGTATCCTACATAGAAATTCCTTAGGCTTTAGAATACTCCAAATAAGTCCCTAGAATGGCCTCTGGAACCTGATCATTTTTTGCTTTGACAGAGTTCCCATCACATTACACGCTTACAATAATAACCACCAAGGTTTAGTTAATATGGAACATAATTCATCAATATTGTTTCAAGATATTATTATTATTTATGAGTCAACTGAAATTAGCAAGGCATTTTTTATCATTCTTTTCGGCCATACAGATATAGCATTTAAAGCCAGTATAAATCATTTGTCGTTTGATTTAATAATTATAACCTGTTTTTAGTTTCAAGATATGCACCATTGTACAGTCTTTTAAGTTTATCCCAAAGAATATTGTTAAATTTGTATGGTAGGGTTATTTTTTTCTAACTAGAAGACTGGCACTGCATTTGCCTATTGGTTATTTAAAACCTTAACCGGTTACTTTGAATTACCAAAAGATGGCATCGTATTTTAGGAGTAATCGTCATTTTATTGGATAGGTATCTATAGTTAGAATTAAAATTTTATCGATATGTTTTACTGTTTTTGTTCATTTTTCACTTTCCTCATTCTAAATCCATTTTAGCTATTGTTCCAGATTTTTTAGTATTAGAGTTAAACACCATTTTGTTCTATATCAAGATGTATATATGCGTAAATAGAAGAAGCTTCCTACATATTCACGTTTTTTAACTCTCAAGTCCGTTTAAGAGAGCATTTTCCAACACTCAACTTGGGTAGAGGCGTAGAGTTTCCGTGAAAGGAAATTTTCCCAACCTCTTTACTAGCCAGAGTTATCAGTCCCTTCACTGGGTGTACGTTGATAGTCCCTGAACCGGTGACCTCGGATTTGGAAGGCAAATTTGTTAACATCTACGTCATCGATATACACGATTTCTTTAGCAAATTACTAAAAGCTTACTGTAGCCTTCAAACGTTGAATGATAATTTTGAATCCAGTAAAATGTTTGCTTCGATATTTATTATTTCCCATCTTGAAGTAAATTCAGACTTCTTTATCCTGCAATACTGACCCTGTACTCTAAGTTACTCTTTTTCTCAAATGTTCGTTTTCTGACAATACTGTATTACAATCCTTCAGAAATTTCAATATATTCAAATATTATGAGAAAGGTTTTGAAATTATAGTTGAATTAATTAATCGCTTTTTTTTAAAAGATTGCATTAAGATTAGCCGTTGCCAACACAGAATCAGAATTATTATTATCCAAAGTTAAATTGAACTATGGAAAAATTTATAACGCTTCAAAAAGAGATGAAGCGGAGGATCAAGTAGTTGTAGAGAATAAATTTAATGCTTATAATTCACTATTGCAAAGTTCAAATTTCATGATTTGATTCTGATTTTGAGTATATATCTGCAATTTTCGCAACACATTAACTACTTAAATATGCTGAGACTGGTCATGTCATCTTTATATGCTTTATTATGGTCAAAAGCACCTTATTGGGCGAGCAAATTTCATCTTAGACAGGCTTAGTATCATACAGAAAATACCATTAACCACTTTTAAATACTGTCATTTTACCTGAATTGTCTATGCATAAATATTTCCATCCGTTAATGTCTATTATAAAATGATATGAAGTGATATATTCACTAATGATTTTAAATGTATTAGTTATCTAATTCCTGACATACAAGTCCGTTTTCAAGTGCTTCATTAAGAAGTAGGTATGAGAAAATACTTTAGCTATTAATGACGAGGAAAGATTTGTAAGTTATTTTTGGGCAATATACAAAATTAATGAGAAATTTTAGGCAATACGCAAAATTATAATTTTTCCAAATATATTTGATAAGTATTGAATCGAACATTTCCGATGAATTAATAGAATTTATTCCTCCGGAATTAGATTTTTAGGTAAATGCTTTTCTCTGCTGATAGTAAACAATGAGATTTCTCATTGCTATAATCCATAACATGTAATCAGTCAATCTCCACAAATCCAAGTCAACTAGAAAATAGGCGGTCTTTGTTGATAAAACGGGGAGTAGCCTTCCTTTGCAGATAAAACTATTTTCCTTTCGTTTGACTCTGATCTGTCTCAGCCTTATATGACTCAGTGGACGACCTACATTATACTACAGACATACACACATTACAACAGCAAAACACATTTACTTATCCATCCTTCTACCTATTAAGGCTTATGCCCCTTATTTAAATAGCGGATGTTATTATTCGACGTTGAATGATAGATTTCATTTTTCGCTAACATTCGTTTACTCTCTTCAATCCGTCGACTTTAATCTTGCATATCAAGGGGAAGTGTTCCAACTTCACCTTGTTTTTATAATAAATAAAATATGTTTTTATTTAACCATTGGATAGAAATAATATAATCAGTTTCAGTTTCTTTTTCCAAAATGATAAAATTGGTAATTTCCCTGAAAATGAGATAGCACGTGCAGAGGGCAACACAAGTTCATACTTAGCAAAATTGCTTACATAAACAGTCAGATAAAATTTCAAATTTAAATAATCTTCTATTTTTTCCTAATTAATTTAGGCAATTGCATTTGGAGCCGATGTCATCAACTTTGGAAGAGTGGATGACTTATCAACAGAATGCAGATTATCTGAATGGATAGATACAGTTTACTCTTCTGATTCCTAGGCTACTCTGTCAATAATTTAATTTTAGCATTTGTAATTGCCCCCAATTGTTTATTGATGTTTTGGAATCTCTTTTATTCAGCTAATAAAGTACATAAAATTTTACCATATATGCAGTGTGCTTAAAGATGACCTCGCAAGATTATTTAAACAAGTCCTAGTTTTATCCATCAAAGCACGTATACAATAGTACATAATTTTTTCTCAAAAAGTTTCGTAAGGTTATGCCTAAACTGTGAACTTTTTATCGCTATAATTTAATATCATTTTGCACTGCAATGGGTAAAAGGCTAGATCAAAATTTATAGATGAAACAATATTACTTCAGACACTAATGAATGAAACACGATACTTATACTTATGGAAGTTTTAATGGTAGATAAGTGCAGATATTTCATTTATTTAAATGTAGAAGGATCTAAGTTTTGCTTTTGATAATGTTAGTCTACATAGAATATTCTAATCAAACAAAACGGAGGTAGAAATATAAAAGATCCCCGGACGACCAGTGCTTAAGTTGAAGAATGGATAGATTAAAAGCAGAAAATCTAGGATTGGACTTTATTACTCTATCAAACACTCAACAAGACAGAAAGCAGTTGATTTGTAACGAACAGCCAGGACCAATGATGTACAGTGACTTTAGATAAGATAGTAAACAATTTGGCAATCAAAAAACTAATGGAGGAAGGAATGGGATGTAGTCCTGGAGGATAGAATGGCGTACTTGGTATTACGCACTTAGATCCAGACAAAGCGCACCTTTATTAAAATACTTCCTAGCATATTCTTCAATTGCATTGTTTTGGCAGATAACGGGATACACTTACCGAAAGGGGAATTTAATCCAACTCGAGTTCAAGAATCTAGTATGTCAGGCTCTGTATACCACTGATACTGTAAACTAAATTAAATAAGGTAATTCGGCAGTTCAAGGTGATAAATGATTTAGCATGTTTATAGAGTTAATTCTGTGGGGAAGGGAATTCTAAATAACCATATACTAGAGTTAACACATGGGCTGAAAAGTCCCGGGCCTAACAAAGAAAACACAGTTTTTGGT
>CAADRB010000108.1:160337-203769 GCA_900708905.1 Hymenolepis diminuta
AATGGATTTTCAATCGTTATTATTTGAAATGTTAAATGACTGCACAGTCCCTTTATCAGCAATAGAAACTGATTCAAATGATAAAAAAACTACGAAGTATCCTGACAACTCGATCATTTTTTCAAGTTACTAACTGATAGTATCAATTTTACACGCCCGCTGATGATGCAGGCAGTGTTTACTTGTAATTTGATATGCTAATATTCGAACAGTTGATAGAAGTTTGTATGGATAAATCAGTTTAAAACAAGGTCTACGGAGTTCCACAAACTGGAAATGTCTAGCAGTTTTATCTCTGCTATGTTAAAACTGTAAGATCTCGGATATTAGGTAGAATCCTTTTTTCCTCTCAACCGCCGGGCGAAGAATGAATGGAGCAGCAGGATCGACCCTTCCTGGTTAAACAAACGCAATCGAGGGGAGGAATCATGAAATGTGAACTTTGAGGCGTCTGCAATGCATGTGGTAAATACTGTACAACCCGATTCCAAAAATCAAATGAAGTAAGATTCTCTGATATCTTGTCGTTNAATGGATTTTCAATCGTTATTATTTGAAATGTTAAATGACTGCACAGTCCCTTTATCAGCAATAGAAACTGATTCAAATGATAAAAAAACTACGAAGTATCCTGACAACTCGATCATTTTTTCAAGTTACTAACTGATAGTATCAATTTTACACGCCCGCTGATGATGCAGGCAGTGTTTACTTGTAATTTGATATGCTAATATTCGAACAGTTGATAGAAGTTTGTATGGATAAATCAGTTTAAAACAAGGTCTACGGAGTTCCACAAACTGGAAATGTCTAGCAGTTTTATCTCTGCTATGTTAAAACTGTAAGATCTCGGATATTAGGTAGAATCCTTTTTTCCTCTCAACCGCCGGGCGAAGAATGAATGGAGCAGCAGGATCGACCCTTCCTGGTTAAACAAACGCAATCGAGGGGAGGAATCATGAAATGTGAACTTTGAGGCGTCTGCAATGCATGTGGTAAATACTGTACAACCCGATTCCAAAAATCAAATGAAGTAAGATTCTCTGATATCTTGTCGTTAGTCCCAACATCCTTATGATCCCTCCCCTTTATCATTTACTGGGCTTTCTGCTAACCTATCTTAGTTACTTTTCGGAATTAAAAAGTTCAAGTTTTTATATTTGTGAGAATTATTATATTCTTTTCAGTACTTTACAATTCTTTATAAAGAAAAAATATTCAATGTCCAATCTTAGTTTCCTTTAACGGTCATTTTGATAACTAAAATTTAAAAGTAGCTAAAACTTCTACTATCTAAAAAATGGAAGGGATTTATTTTACGGTACAAATACGAAATAGATCAGGCAAAATTGACATCAAAAATTCAATGATTCAAATCTGCAAGCACATGAACACTTAATATTTATATACAAGTGCATATGTATGTTAGAAATATTTCGACACAAGGCGATATATTACTAAATGTAGGCTAACTGACGCATGGTTATACCTCCAAAACAAATGTTACTTTCAACGGAACCGAATTTCGGTTTAAAAATTAACAGTTTCACTCATCAAACCCTTCAACATAGGTTATGTGTTCAAAAACCTTTCTAAATCAACTGTCAGAAATATTACCTATTTCTTTCAATTGCAGAACCTTCGCACTTGATAGATGGGAAAATTTAAATCACGCTGAATTTTCTTATTTTTATCATTGTTATCCATATCTAAAGCAGCTAACACTGGTCTTATCAAAATAAGCTACTAAAATGAGTTGGATTGTAACTGATAAGGAGATTATAAATATAAGTAACTGATGCTCTGATACTCTTTTCAGTTACACCATGAAACCATGTGATAATGGTGTCAAAAGTATATGAGATGAGACTCAGTATTATGAAAGAATGGAGCACTTGAATAAAAAAACGTGACCTACCGTGAGCTGAACCATGACATGCAAATTATTTATAAATAAAATAACCAACTAACTATAAGCTAAGTGGAATAAAAAAAATTCAGAATAAGCTATATCGATCCAATAAGCATTTTAATTTGTGAAATAAAGATTAAAAATAAACATTTACACCGAAAGAACTAATTAAAGACTAACTCTATAGGAGCATTCCCGCATAGTGATGGAGCAGTGCACTGTTAATATTTAAACATCGTTATTCTGAAGGAAATATATCAACGTTAAGAGGAGTGCGTGAAATGTATAAAGCTGATACAGTTCAATTAGACATGTATCCTGCATTGATGCATTCAGTCCGCACTATCGGAAAAAATTAATGAAATCCGATACAGAATCGGCGTATCATTAGAAGATATTTCAGAATGTGGCAAAATATGATGTAATAAATTATCGAAACTGAAGATTAAATGGCAACTAGCACAGTAAGAAACTCACCTCAAGCATAACTGTTAATTCCTTCAGGGTTATGATTCCATCTTTGTTTTGATCATATAAATCAAAGGCCCAGTTAATTTTATCATCAACAGATCCATTATTAATTACACCCAGAGCACATGTGAACTCGGCAAAGTTAACGGCACCATCATTATTTGTGTCGAAACTTTTGAAAACGATATCTGCAAATGCATCTGAGTTCCCAATGGGGAAGAATTCAGCGTAAACTTTGGCGAACTGTTGTCTGTCCATCCTCCCATCTGGAAACTGTTTGCTAAATCGTTTATGCCATTCCTTTATTTCCTTTTGAGACATTTTGGTCTTTTTTTCAAGCATTTGCAATGTTGCATTGTCAAGACCAGAAGAACGATTACCCATGTGTTTGTATAGCGAGATAACGATTTATTGAAACATTTCGAGCAATTCAAAGATTCGAAGGTCAAATTATTTTAAGCGTTGTGAGCTAAAAATGCAATAAAATTTTAGTTATATCGTAAAACTACAAAAAGCTATATAAATTATTTAAATAACTTTATGGATAGAAAGATTAAAATATAGAACATACATTAATTTACGAACAAATAATCATTAAAATAACAAGGGGTAAATGTTGTTGGCTAATCAAAGAAAGAATTATTAATTTGCTCAAGGCAATATTTCACGTTATTTTTGTAGGCTCCTTAAATTCATTTTTTGCACATTTTGGATTATATTTTACTAAAAATTTGAAGATATCGAAATGAGGAATATTAAAAATGTAAACGAGTTTCTTATTGCAAGTGCATTTTGCAATAAGAATAACTATTTTAAATTGATTTTTGATTAATCTATAATTTTAGGGAAATAATTGTGGGCTATTAAACGTGCTAAAATAACAATTGAGTAGACAAATGTTAATGGTCAAAGTATTTATACAAATGTTTACTACCTATATCAATGAAATGTTTTAATTTATCAACTACCGAAGATTGACTCAGAATCGATTTGTAGCCATTTTTTCGAATCATTCTTTTAGATCCACAAGCTTTAATCCGATTTTATGGAGGAATCCGGTAGCGATATTTTATAATCAATTCCTAGGCTAACCACAGACTCCAAGGACCCGATTCATACTTATTAGTAACTTTATAAACATTTTTACAGACAGTAAACAGGTCGTTAAAATATACAATGTAATTTTTAAGATGTGATAAACCCTGCAGAAAGCCTTGTTACTTCACTCCAGTAGCTGATGAAATTCAGGTTTTGTTTGAACATAAAGAAAACCGGATTGTCCTCGATCAGTTAGTTCTAACGTGTTTATTAATATTGGGAACATTCTCTATTTTTTCATATCCCTAATACACAGGTAGGATAGGGTTAAAAACGGAACAATGGAGTTGGAAATAATAATTTAAAAAGGAATTAAGGATGAATTTATAACTACTGAATATCACCTTTTCCTGAAATGTGCGAAATGGTATGATAAACACTTAAAAAATACATGAATTGTAGTTCCTTTTAAAAAGGCAGATATGCTTTAATAACATGTTATTCGCGATTTAAATTCATCCGAATGGATATTTCTCCTCTGGTTGAATAACGGATATATCAATACCATCTCATATATTGCATATTTATGGATATTCAGCTGATTATTTTCAAAACTTTAAAATATGGACTAAAAGTTAACTAAACAAGAATGTTTCTCTCTAATTTCTGTTGATGCCAATAAGTTGCAAAGAAATTTGATTTTGATACAATAAATAAGAATTCAATATTTGATTTATCACGTTTTATACATAATGTTTAATGTTAAATGATTGTGTCAGAATATGATACACAAGACGTGAGATATGTTCAGCGAATTTAAATTAAAAGAATCATAATATTTATAAGCCATAATATATGTACGTGTTTTTTGAACATGTATGACTACCCGACAACTTTATCAAAGATTGATACATTGCAAGCTGTGACGTGCACACAATCAATTATCATTTTCTTAACTTGGGATTTCTCATTATGGAAGTGCAAAAGTTTAATGATCGGGCTCTGGGCTGGAATAATCAAATACATTTAATTTTCATTAAGGTCTATTAAGTAGATAATTTGGGATAATTAATTTTTGACGATTTTGCTATAAAAGGGCTTTCAAAATCAGCCTAAACACTGTTTTATATTTCATGATTATTACGTTTAAATAGTGATTATTTTTCATCGTCTATCGAAAGTCGACATCTTACATGTAAAGATTCCTCAATTAAATTGCACTTAATGACGGTAAGAACTTTATGAAAACAACCGTCATTTAATGTCACTACAACAAATTTCAATTTCTATACATGCATTAATAAATTTAATTGAAAATGTGTAAGGAGTATTCTTGGATTGGGAAACATTTTAGGTATATAATCTAGTGAAATTACTTTTAAACTTTTCCTGAAATCCGCAAACGCGCTATACTATAAATTACAATGAAAAATGTCAATCCATATCAAAACTTTAAGGCGCATATAAAGTAAAGGCATTCTGGGTGAGTAGAAGTGCAAAATAACGCAGGGACAAATCATTAGAAAATTTTCAATAGTTGGCGCAATATGTATTCTTTTAAAATATTTTTTATGGTATGTTTTTATTTTCTATCAATATATGAGATAAAACAATAATCATTTTTTGAACCATTATGTTGTCATGTTCATACCAGAGTGAAATTAGATAAAGGAATATGACAGAACCATATTTTTAAGCAGGCAAACAAACCCCTAACTCTGAGGGGGGTTGGATGCACAAACAGAATAGTCTTAGACATGCTCAATTTCTTCTATAAATTAATATTAACCAAAGAAGAAACGGCGGAGCCGTATGAAAATGTACATATTCTGGTGTAGTTATGAAAGACTCTAGTAAAGTGCACTGAACTTAGTTGAATTTTATTGACTGAATAAGATATGCATTTTTTAACAAAACGCTTATTTTTAAACTAACAAATCTTGTCACTTTATTCAATAACTACATAAGATATAGAATAGTGATTGGGAATAATTTTGATTGGAAAATGTTTGCTGCAATTAATAAAATATCAGAATAAAGTGAGAAATTTAAATAACAGTCAATAGGCGCCCTCAAATTCATAAAGAGATGGTGATTGATGTCCTGTTAAGGCAGATTTTAAAGATATACTTCAAGAGGCATTCAAATGAATTTGACATTTGAGGCTTTATCTTTCATTTTAAGGGAATAAAATTAAAAATTAAGTTTTAAATTACTTTGGAGAATGTATTTGTTATAATTTTGTAGTTAAAATATTTCGAATTTTTCAGATATTGACTGATCGAAATGTGGGTTCGTTGAATTCCTGAACAGGCCACAGCGCAGTTTTTAATATATCTGTTAAGTGTCACCACAAATCATTTCTTCTTTGTCGCTGTCAGATCATTTCGGTATACTTAATTATTTACAAAGTAATTTTAAAACTTCTTAATGTATCACTTATGCGTAATAACTGTCTTGTTTAAAGGTTTTATCTCCCATTTTTCGATTGAAAAGTATTGACTATTTTCTTATTTCCCAAGATGTGAATTTATCACCTTACACTTCTATCTAATTAATTAATCAATACTTATTATTTCAAAAGCTATTTGACTATCTATTTTATTTGATGCTCACCTGTTCATGGGTCCATTTATCATTACTTCGTTTTCAACAATGGCATTAAACAACTAGCATTATTGAAGATAGTCATCTGTAATTACACCATTGGAGCCTCAATTATTGCTTCATTCTTAATGTACTATTGTTTGTTTAAAATCTATTTTTATAATTTTATTTTTCAATAGTGTCTTTAATTTGAAGCAAGAATTTATACATATCTAACACATTGGTTATATAATTTTTTCCAGTTATTTTATCACTCAACAAAGGATAAAAATGAGTGGCGCTGGTACAGGAAGAGGATCAGGACGTGCTCATTTTCGAAGCAAATCCGGATGCTGTATTTGTGGGACCAAATCCTCCAGCTCACGGTTCACAGCTTCTGAGCGCTATGCTGAGCACTTTGGGAACTGCTTCGGTGACAGTGCTGCAAATCGATCAGGTGATCTCTGTAATGCCTGTGTCCTCTGTGTCAAACGCTGGCTGAGTCGAGGGAGAGAAATTGGTCGTTTCAAACAGGTATTTTAGTCAGCCACCCCTCCTGTTCGGCTGTCTATGAACGTGACATGTTGACAGTGATTGATAATCATAGTTTGACAATTATAGATCGCTCTATTTTAGCGGACATCGAATAAGTTGTATTTAGATGAGGTCTATCAAATTAACCTGGATCGCACGGTGAATATGAGAATGACGAACTTCTCTTGATCGCTGTGAATGGTTTTGTATGGTTACCCTAATATTTTTGTGTTTGTGATGATGGGTTTCGAACCCATATCATCTTGTCTGTTTTCTTCTGATTTGCTGGATTCGTGTTTATAGGAGGTATATTTTATGAATTCCAAAGATTAACTCAAGATTATTTTACTTATTATTAATCTAAATCGAACTTTTCACCCTTATCATTTAATTTTCATGTGACAAACCTCATCTTTTCAGTATTTATCTGAAACTTCTGAAATAAAAGTTTACCAAATCACGTATTTCCACTGGTATTGATCAACACTCTTGTACACCGATTATTTCAAAACCTATGTAATCGAATAATTGATGTGTATTTTCTGTTCTTTGATTTGGATAAGTATTCTATTGACCGTTGGCATGGAACACTATTATTTCGTGTTCTTAAGCAGAGTCGTTCAGTGTGTGATTTCCTCTCATTGTTCCGTCTCCTTTTTTCTAACTTTCTCAGATTATAACGGCTTAAAATTTGGAATAAAATCTAATTTACGTTACGGTAGGCTTGATTAACTGGCTATTACGTCATTCAGTGCGTGTCGTTTCGATCGACAATTACGTTCCACTCTCAGTGTCTTAAGTACTTATAATAATAATTTGTTATATTTTGCTATTAATTTAGCTGGTTTTATCAGACAATTACGACTGTTTAAAGTCTATCGAACCGAATCTATTGCTTTGTAACACACATTCTAGATACACTTTCAGCTTTTATTGAAAAGTTTGCACTTAGTCGTATCGTTCTTAACCGGGGTTAAATGATACAGATGGTTCTTATCGCTGGGTTCCGCTTGATTTCTTGATTATTTTCCGCTGTAAATTTAAATTTCCCTTTTAACTGGCCATTTAAAGCGGGCTTAAAATTTTAATTTATGGCAAGTAGTTACTCCTGAAATGTTTGTCATGATTATGCAAAAGTTGAATATGCAGATTGAGTTAAAATACTCTCCCTAGTGTTTAGTTATTTTTCTGAACAGCATTTGTGTATCAGAGTTTTCTGATGTTTATCTTTAATATTTGGTCCCCATTTTGAAGTAGGTAAATGGATGGATGGATGACGACCATCAAGTTACTAATGATCGCATATTGCGTCGGTGGTATAGCGATCGGTGCACACACCCCCATTATTCAGATGACAAACGGCGCTAACTACTGTTACTTGGTGTTTAATTATTTCAGGATATCTTATTTGAGCGTTGGTTTTTGGAGTTTCTTATAAATTTCAAATTGTGAGGTGCTTCCATCCATTAAGTTAACATCCTCCGTGTTTACTTAAAAACTGACATGGAATATTTTATTATTATTGAAAGGGTGGTTTTGAGATCATAGCGAAGTAGATTAGCGGTTTGCAATTCAGTATATTTGCTCAATGCTAATGTTTAGAATTGGACTGATATATGCTTAACATTCAATTTATATTTTCTCTATGAAGGGGATGCCATAATTTCTCAAGAGCTCAAGTTGTGAATATTATCTTAATATTTTTTTCGACGGTCTTGGCATAAGATACCTGAGACGGCCTTGATTTGATTTGAGCTTAAATTTGAAGACTGCTAGGTATAAATTACGCTCCTTATCGTTCTTTTATGAACGAAGGCTTGTATTTCATAATGTCACAAATCAGGTCTAGTTCATTTGGTGTCACAAACTATGTACATCTGAAACTGCATACGTTTAAAAAATATGGTGGAAGTGCCCGTTCTATTAACGTAGCTTTCTTTTACTGAGCAATTCTTTTCTATATTTTCATAATCAATTTGGTTCCAATTTCTTATGACATTGTTTCATGATAATTCTCGAAATTTCTTTGCTTATCGGTTTTCATCGTTTTCTGTCATCCATAAATGATAGAAAAAAACAGGTAATAGTTGAAAGCTTGGAGATGTAAAAAAAGCGAGAAGTATCAATAATGAGGTATCATCTAAACATGCGGATGTCTCAGTAAGGGATGAAACGGATTGTAGACTATGAGTAATAATAAAGCCAGGGCATTAAAAGTCTAGCTTTTTTGAATGTATTGATGGATATAATTAATTACTTTATATCTTATTTTTCATGATTTGATCTCCTATGTGAGCTCGTGTTCGCTATATTTAGTTCTTATGGCTTAGCTGGTTGGATTAAATGGTTAGTCATTTCACTTTGATTCATTTGTACCTTTTACATCTATGATGGGCTAGCAACGTCATTTAAACAGCAGAGCTTTCAAGTATCTTTCTTCTACTTAACATTGTTGTTTTATTATTTTTTTCAAAACAGTTTCAACTATTTTTATACTTTTGTTGCCTATGGATATCTACTTCGGTTCTGAATGTCTACTCTCATTCTGATTCATGCGCAGGTACCCATCTAACCAATCAGGCAACCGAAGTTGTAATCTTCATTTAGTGGATTATCACTAAGCGACGCTGGTGGTCTCTGTCGTTATTGAAAAAACCTGGAATTTAGAATAGTATTAGGTGCCTTGTTGGTGATTGATTTCACAATGTTAGTCTTAATCATTTTGTCAACTCTCCTTCTTTTTTCCATTTAGGGTGAGACAGAGTGTTAACAACCAGTTTCTTTTCATGAGTTTATTATGTCTTGTGAAATAAAAAGCTCTTCCCTTCCTCCTATTTAATAGCTGAGAGAGATTTGACTCCCTCCATTAAATCTTTTTATCTGCAGAATGAGGAATTTCACATTTTTCGTATTTTGATAAAGTGCGCACGATTGACGATAACAAATGCTGAGTGGATGCAAACTGATCTTGGCATATTTTGCATTTATGAAATAGTTCACTGTCTTATTAGAACATTTTATTAATTGGATTGAATTCTATTTATTGCATTAAAGGATTGGACGAGTGTCGGCGCAGTAAATTCAGTCCAGTACAAATGCAGTCTGCGTATCATAATATTGTTTTGTAAATCGAGTATGATAGGAAATGTGGACTTTTCACCCTGTGAAATTTTTTTTTATCATCGAAGACATCGTGATTTAAGTCGACTTCCCTTTTTATCATTTGAGGCATAACACAATGGACATTTTGTATTTGTTTTGTCTCTATTTTCAGTGGACGCACGTATGCAAGAAGGATAACTCCTTTTCACTTTCATGGCATGAAAAGTGAACATCGTAACTGGAAAGTTTCCTTTTTGAGTCCTTAATTTTGGCCATAGTATAATTTTACTGCTTGATTCAAGGCGGAAAATGAATGCAACTTCGTTATCGTGGATGGATCATAGAAACAAGAAATATTTTCTTACTTCCTCAACGCGCTTTGCTCAGACGGGCGGGCTGATTAAACCCGTTGATAATATTTTTTTCAGTTGGAAACCGATAGAAATAATTCATTTAAAAGTAATTTACTGTCGTTAAACTTAGTTAAATTATTACACTGACTCAGTTATTGTCAACTTGCTTTTGTGATTTTTCTCTTCTAAGTATAAAGTTTTGGAAAGTTAGCATCAATATTTAGTGCACTGGTGATGCAGTTGTCAGCGTGTTCATTTGCCAAGTCAGAGGTCACAAGATCAATGTCCATCAGTGCACATTCAGTGATGAGGATGAACAATTACGCTGTTATATTAGATCAAAGAGGGTGATAGAATTTGAGATTTTCATAAGGACGGTTGCAAAAATCTCCTACCTAAGTCAGGTGTTGTTAGCACTTTCTATATTAAGCTTTAGTTGTCTCATGCATAAATTTATTGAATATTTACCTTATATAACGCTTAATCCTTATGGAGAATAAAGACCTGCTCAGCCTAATTCTTCCTATCAGAAGCAGTCATAATTTTATATTTTTCTCTATAGGAGTGTCAATGTAATATTCAATTTCGCATTTCTTTTACTGTCAAATAATATAACAACTTTTTAATGTTAATAAAGATTGATTATTAAATAATTTTTATATTAATTGAAACAAATTTAGTCACTTTAATAGGTTAACATTTTATAGATGGTTAGGAAAAAGACTGGTCGTTCAGCATTTCTTAATTCCTACAGTTGATGACTGTCGACCGACTACTTTTTATCTCATTATAATACAATGCATATTCTGAAAACAGGTGCTTTTGGAGTCAGCATGACAATCAATCAAGCCATTAAACTTAGGTTCAAATTTTTTATCATTACCCGTGACAAAGCAATGAAAATTACAATTTGCAACCTAAATATAGGCAAGGGAAAAAGGGTTCAAGCAACGAATGAAAGGTCATCAAGACATCCTTACTTTATCTATGAGTGTTAGGTTGTTTCCCACTGGCCTAATGGTCCAAAGTTCAAAATTCTGTATCTTAATCCTACATTTCTGACTGATGCATCTTCTTGAGAATCAACTGACTGACAGATTATAAATGAATGGTTTTTTCTACCACTTTACATCTATCTGAGTAGCCCAAAGAGGAAAGATGACCATTCATTAATTCCAAAATGGTTTTCTCCTTTTTGAAGTGAATCTCACTGCGTAATTTAAGTTTGAATAAATGATTTCAGACTGTTTGTTTAGTATAACGATAAACAAATATTAATACAGTCTACGTTGCTACTGAGATTGTACCATTGCTCTAACACAACGATGGCTTACTTACTATAAAAACATAATCGCTTCAATCCGGATTTGATCACGGAACAACAGTAATCGAATAATACAGTACTGGGGTTCGATTCATCGTATACTATCGTAATTATCATAGTTAACCATATATGATTCCGATGCATGCATGGCCATTCATTTTTAGGTCAATTTGATGTGGTCATATGCGAGTTAGACAAGGAAGTGCATTGCTGCCAAATGTGCACTTTATACCAAAGAGGAAGGAGTGAAATTTGAAGATTTCTTGTAATAATTTCGTTCTGAAAATCGTTTTGGGATATTTTAGATCTTTGGGTGTGCATCTATTCACGCATTTAAAAACTGGTTCTCATCCTTTTGATATTTGAAAAAGGCCTACTTTCCTCATCTTCGCAGTAATTATTTTGTTAGTTTCAATACATTGTGTCTGTTGTTCTCTGCTTTCTTATTTAAATATTTTAACCATTGTTTTAAATGTTAAATCGAATGCGTTTTTACAAAGGTGATAACAAAATAGCTACGGGAATTCTGCTCACTTCCCATTCTCACGTAGAAGTAGTAGTAGAACATCTAATGCTTTTCGATAGATAAACGAAGAGCATCATTACGCCAGGGTGCTTGACTTCTTAATTTCCGTGTTTGATTTTTAGTTTGGGGCTATATACATTTGTATTGTTTTTATATAATTCGGGGACGCCCTTGGTAGACCCAACAACTAACCTATGGATTCGCCACTTTCCTCAATCTCCGCGCATCACTTTGACGTTTATTTTTCTTCATTGAATTTCTCTTGTAGTAGAAAAGAAAATTTGCACAAATTTTACCACCTATGTCATTCGTTGGGATATTTCTTATTGACTTATCATTTTTTATCCATAAACCAGAATGTTCTAATTAATTAGTTTTACAAACCCAAGGGATAGGTGATCATAGATATGACTTAGTAATTTTATTAATTTGTGCAGTGCATCGTAAGATGTATTGATTTTCTCATTTCACACAGCTGCCTTTTGTAAGGTTCCAGTTTTATTTCCTCAAAATAGTTGTCTTCGTTTGCTGTTCATTTTTTTCCCAAGGCGACGCAATTATATTCCATGGGGACTTAAACGTTATTCATCCCCGTATTTATGGTACTTTTACTAGATCTCCTATACTGTAATTATTTTAGATGATTTTTTTACTTACTTCGGGTCTTGATTGTTGAAGGTAAGTCATTTAATTGGAAAGAGAGCGAACGGAAGAGGTAGTCACATCATTTTTCATTAGCATTAATTTGGACTTGTGTCTGATTTGGTCGTGGTGAGGGTCGTATAGGGCTAAAGCGATAGATTAATCTGCGCACCAAATTTCTAGTGAAAGTATTCTAAAGTGATTTTTGGATGCACTATGATAACTTCTGCATTTGTCAATTTTCTGGGTCGCAATTAGTGTTATCAAAAATATATGAACTTATTTAAAATTATGTTGCTGATGTGTCATATACGTGCAGTCAGCGTAATGCATTCGTGTTTATCTCTTCTGATGATCGGTGTTGTCTATTTAATTTGTGAAACATTAACTGCATTCAAGATGTGAGGTATATATTATAAAATACTCCTTTAACACAATTTCTTATGATTCCTCAGAATTTAAAACTAGTCTGCGAAGTGCTAAATGTACAGATGTAGGCCTTAAACAGAAATCAAGCTGAGGTTATGGATTTACAAATTTCGCAATTTGTTTCGCCGTCTAAGATCCTGGAATTATTAGTACTTTGGTAGTATTGGCAAGAAAATGACAGATAACGTGACTTACCTGATGACAATCTGTTTTTAATATCCAATAGATTTCATACACTAAATAAATAATGATTTGAAATGACTAAAAAAGGGATAAACAAACATTAACAATAACATTTATGAATTAGACGTGTTCATATACCACGAGATTATGTCACCACAGAAAGTTTAATATGCTTTTGTCCATCTCGCATCTTTGATATAATCTATCTTACCTTGAACTCTGATAGCAATACTTGGTTCTCAAATTTGAAAGGAGTAGGAGGTTGAAAGTATGCTTAGGTCTTTGATATTTATATTTCCAGGCCCTACAAAATAATTAACTGCTTTCTTTTAGCAAACTCTAATTTCATGTCTCACGTATCCCACTTATCGCTTAAGTAATTTTGCGGAAAATTTTCAATTTGTATTATCCAAAAAAATTTTTCCTCTTTTGATGACATTAGTTCCTTTAGTCGGTCATTGCATGTTTATGCTAGCCAAAAGCGCCGACACTATCAATAATAAATTTTGACGCATTTCTTTTGCTCCCTGAGTGAGATAGAGAGGTATTTAATGCCTCTTTAGTTATTTAAATGCAGACGAAAATTAACTGTATAACGTCCTAAAATCAAAGGTAAAGTGTTTATATTCAACCCCTATTCCTTTTTCGGCCATAGCGCCAGATATTGATGTAGTATGTAAATTACGTTTGGCATTTCATTGGCTTCACTGTATTGCATTCTTTAGAATCGCTAAATAACTGCGAGATGGTGTTTGGTGTTATGTTATAGTAAGAAGAAACTTTGTTTTGAACTTATTTTTTGATTGTTTCTACTGTTAAGATGTCTTTCCATGTTTAAGAGTTGCACTTTTTGCCCTGCCGTGAATAATAAATGTAGTATTCACCAAGATGTGAGAATCGGTTCCCAAGCTAACTCACCGATTTCAGTTATTTTCATTTTAGCAGCTTGGCTTTCGCTTTAAACAAATCCGCATTTCTTTGTATTGAAGCGAGATACTGAGTTAGCTCCGAATCTTCATTTGCACAGAAGAGGTTATAAATGCATAAGTGAAATAAAATTATGTGGTCTGATATGTTAGAGGTCACGAGATTGATATTCATCGGTGCACACCCAGTGAAGTAGATGACCAACCACTAGTTAATTATGGTCAACAAGAGAGGTGGCAGAATAACAGTTTCTCATAAAACCGGCTCCATAGTATATTCTCTATCTAAGTCAAATTTTCGCACTTATTTCAGTTAGCTTAAGCAGTTTCCGTCTGTATACTGTCATGATTTCCTCACCTATACTTTAGTATAAAAACGCCATTTTTGTACAAATGGAGGTAACTAGGTCTTGTCTACTTCTTTTTCTTTTATTTCAATTAGCTTCATATAATTAAAGTACATTACCTTTTCCCAAAGTTTTCGCTGTATTTCTCAAAATTTACTCTGATGCTACGGTTATTTCGTAACGCAGTTGCCTGGTCTGGACCGGTATGTATTTATGAATAATGGGGTAGGATTATTTGGTCCCAAGTTTATTATAATTTCTCCATTGAACGTATATCATGTAGATAAATTTATAATTATTTGCCTTTATTTTATCAACATTTTGTATCTTAACGTGTCGACAATATAGAACTTGAATGTATTACGCTAGAATTCTGATGAATTTTCTGTTCCAACATTATATTTGTGAGAAGAGCTTAGAAAAGAATGCATCAAATTTTCAGTTTTGTTCCTCTAGTTTTGTGTGCTGATTTAATGGACGAATTCTTTTCAGCACTTTTCGTCTCTGTGCTGCCGAAATTATTATAAATCCTGAATGAAACTATATTAAGTAACATATTATTAGTGATTGCTCTCCATGTCGGTTGCAGTATCAAGATCATACTCGGGGTCAATTTAAGTCATCGCTTAATTACGCTAAATGTGTCAGTATGATATAACGTATTCTCATTACATGAATAAGTGACGCTATGTTGTAATCCACTGTAGGAAAAGAATTTACATTTTTTTCATTGTAGAAAACCAACTGAAATTTGATAAAAATAACGTTGAGATCAAAGTCATGATATTAAGGAGTCTCACTTCAGTTCATTTTTGGTTCCGAGTTGTGCAATATTTACTTATTGGGTAGTTAACGTTCAAAAATTTAAGTATCGTGATTCATTACCTGGATTACTAAGCAAATTTCTGTCCACCCTTCCAACCCTTATTGACTAGTTGTTTAGCCATGATGGTCAGTCCTGTAGCTTCAAATCAAAATATTTTGAGTATTATCGGTTTGCTTTTATAAGAGAACGGTGTTAACTGTGAAATTTAATCCCTTCAGTTAAGCCATATTCTGATTGTGACTTGTTTTGATTTGAAGTATCGACTTCCGATGAATGATATGCCTGACCCTATTAGGTAAAATTGATTCATGAAAGCTTGTGACTGATCTCCAAACTAATTTTCGAAAAACGGTTGGTACTGGATACTTGTTATTATTCGAAGTATAAATTTGTTTTTAGATCATTGATATTCTGCTTAATATAAATTTTTTTTCTTCAGAAACGAAAACGTTTTCATATATGAAGAAGGGGATTTAATACGTATTTTATTTTCCTAATTTTTGTTCTTTCAATATGTGGCCTTTTCTCCCAGTATTTGGTCACTATCTATTGCCTGCTATTTATGTTTCCTTTTCATCTAGTAAAGAAGGCACTTTTGCTCTTTTTCATTATGTTACTGTTTTTGCCAAGCATCCAGAGGCTTATTGTTATCATTATCTACAGAAATACAAAAAAGTTACAATTTGTAAATGTAATCATTTAACAGAAAATACAACAAATAATAACGGGGAGAGTATCAAAGAGATGCTGAGTGCAATATCAAAGTATAAAAGAATTTTACTTCATTTAATTTTTAGAGTCGGGTTGCACGTGAGTTCATGATTCGTGTCCTGGATTGCGGTAAATGTTTGTCTATGATGTTCAGTGATTATTGACCGATTTTTTTAATAAAAAATGATCGGTCTTGCCGCTTCAGTTCATCCTTTTCTTCTAATGGTTGAGAAGGCAGCCAGTAGCTTACAGTCCTAACATAACAGAGGTAAAGTATCTGAAAATTTGAAGAAAGCAGAGTTCCTTAGGCTGCGTTCACATTCACGGTTCAATAAAAGTTATTCTATAAACTCATGTGTTTTTTTTCTCGTTTTCATCGAAAATTTCTCGTTTGAATGGCTCGGATTCTGGGATTATCTTTGGGGTTGTGTTTTCTCAGTGATTTCATCTCTCCCGAGTCTGGTCAGTGAACAGTTACCATTATTTCGTTGACGTATTTCTTTCAGTGCCTATTTAGTAGATAGTTAAAATTATCTCATCAGATTCGATTTTCTTCATAAATTCCAAGTCTCTTTTGCGTAACCATTGAAAATTTTTAAATGAGAAGAGTAGAATAGAAGGATGGAGAAGGGTAATAATCGACCGTCTTATTATTGGTTCCTAATAAGTCGTAAACCATTTCCCCAGGCTACTTATTTTTTTCAAATTTGAATTGAAGTAATTTATCTAAATTAAAAATTACTGATTTCAAATAGTATCTCTGTGTTTTCGTTTCATTCTCTTTAATTTGTTCTGTATTTATTCAGTGGAACGTTTTCTTTACAGATTTCAACTTATCTCTTGTGACAACTACTATATGGTTTATCTAGAATAAGAACAATATAATATTTCTTTAAAAAACACGAAAACACATTTCTCTTTAACTTTACCGTTGTTTGTTTCCCTGCAGCATAATTCTTATTTTAACTTAAAATAATTTGCAATAGTTTATTTTATCTCATTTGTACTTTTCACTTTGACATTTCTTTGTGCCTCTCCCTATTACTAGTAATAAAGTTAATCAGTCCTCGTTTTGGTGCAGGGAAGAACTTATCAAAGAGAGTGATTGTTATCCTACGATAAATTCTCTTACTATACTAAATTTCTTCCATGGCTTCGATACAACAGTAGCCTTCTCCCAAAATTCAAATTCCAAGGCGTGAGTGAGGTTATTTACCATTGGGAAAAAATCGATAACAATTACGGCCTTGCTCAGTGAGCCGAACTTGTTTATAATTAGCATAGTAAAATTAATTGCATAGTGTTGGACAATAGATGATTATTTTAGGGGATGAAAATGAATTACGCACAAAATAAAATGAAAAAATGGTAAACTCAGTAAGCGATTTAAGAAAATAGTTGAATCAAATAAGATAATGGCGTCATGACTAATCCATATTAATCGATATATTTGTATGATTCCAATCAGTGAAATGTTTTTTAATCTCGTGATTTCTGCATCAGGTGTTCCTTTTTAATACTCTTTTTTTTCCATTGGACAGTTGATACCATTCCGTAAAACTCAATTTTCTCCATTTCAATTTTGGCTTTCTATGGCGCGAAGCGCCTGGTAGGTACACGAAATGGAGAAAAAAGACGATGATTTATGATAAAATCTTTTTCATTCATTTTATATTCTTTCCCTTCCCGATTTTTGAGGCTTGTCAAGTGCGGAACACGATTTATATATAGCTATAAGAGCAAAAAATACTCATTATATTCTAGTTCACCGATGTTATTAATTAAGATAAACTAATTTTTCCGCAATAATGTTCGAATTGACAATTCTTACTTAAGGGGTCACGGCTTAATAGTTGGCAAAGGCTACATATTTGTTAAGGTTAGCCTATGTTTGCGTTAATCCGCTAGTCGGTTTTAAGAATGGTCGATCGAGCATTTCCTGATCGGATAAAAGTTGGAAAATGTTGAATTTCATGCTATACAATCTCCTAACTAGAGATTCTTGAAGTGTTTGAAGGCCGCACTGTTATATCGTCTATTTGACTTATTATCGAATTTCGGTGTCGATAAAATAGTTATACATGCTCGTTATCAAGATTTGAGAGTGCTTAGTTTTTCGTTGTTAATGTTAAATTGCTTTTACTATTTCCAAATTCCAAGACATACCTGAAACAGAACTCCTCGTCTAATAACTTTTACATTCTCCTTTTAATAAATAAAAGTTGGATTCAATTGTTTTCTTCAAGCTGTCTGATTTGCTTTTTGTTTCTATTCATTTCATTGTTCAAAAGATTCCGATTCAACCACCGTATAAAAGATGATTGTCTCCCTTCTTGTTTACGATTCAGGAAATGTCAATTGAATCACAACTTTTGATGTTTGTACTAGTTCCATCAGTCATACATACATGCTCGATAGTGATGCCTTGAGAGGTAAATTTCTCATCCTCTGTTTGCATGCAAGTTTTTTGCTGGCAGTAGAAAATCACTACAAATTCTAACGGCTGACGTCATTTCTTAAGAAGTGGATTATTAAATAGAAGTTGTAAACATAACTACTGTAATAAAATAACCGTAAATCAGGAGCTATCTTAACATTTTTTGAAACTTCGCGCAAGTCTCAAAAAGAATGCGTCTTTACAGGATCACACCTTAATACATTGTATCGTCATAATTGTACTGGAGATGGTGTTATTGGATCGATCAGGCCAAGGGCTTTGCAACATTCTGTATACGCATGTCTGGAAGTTAGTATCGATCTGTCAAAGATTTTTCGGTCTCCTGTTATTGTTGTCAGTTTTTCTGTCACAGTCTACAAATCAGGGAAACATTATCTTCAACAGTAATCTCGTTCTCAGTAAAGGAAATTATTGTATTTTACCCTACCATCTTACAATTTGTATGAAAAAGTTGATAATTTGCTGTGGCCGCATGAAGAAGCATAATGCTATAAACGTAAAATCATGAAGATAAAGAAGTTAGATTTTCTTTGGCATATGGATGTCATATTTCTTTCAGTTCTATTTTAGAAAAATAAGAATATGTTAATGATGTAAATCAGGTCTGTAGAAATCGGAAAACTAATTCCTTGTTCTTTTTGTCTTTGGAATTTTTTCAAGAGAGTGGGACTTTTAATCCTTTTCAAAATATTGTCCTGTCTAATTAATACTTTGACTCTATGATGATATTCAATAGGTTTTTAAAAGCTATGTACTATAGATGAGACTTGCAATTTTTTCCATTTTTGACGAGAAATACTGTAAATAAAGTTAAGAAATGAAACTAAAAAGTTTTTCCTAGTGTACTTTTTCTTTAAGTCAGTTGATTGACAACTAATTCCTATTCATTTAGAACCTATTTTAGCCAATAGCTTCAGAACTTTTAAACATCTTGCCCTTCGCATGTAAAAGGATTTGTTTATCGACAAAAGTAGGCTATTTTTTCTAGAGTATGCATTTCTTCAATGTTTTACATCATTCTTCATTTGAGAATCTGGGTTCTTAGACCTCTTTTTACGTAATCAATCTTAAGATAGGTAATATTACTATGGTCAAACTTTTCCACTTATAAATTAATGTTTGGTCTAGTTCTTCTCGAATTTGTCAATGGTGGATTCTTGTCAAAGACCAAAATTTCTTCCGATTTTATAGTGATTTTTGAAAATTCTTTTACATAGAAACAAGATCAAATTAAAAATAGGGTGCGAAAATTTTTAATACTGAGCGAAACGTTTAACTCAGAATGTTCGGTCTCGACGGACCAATCATCTTAAATGCATATTGCCAAAGTACCTAACTCTCAATACCACTGATTGCTACTTATTTTTTATCTAACTCATTGTGGTGGTTATTGATATCGACCTAGATTTCAATAATTTATCAATAATTTGCTCTGTTTCGATTTTTTCAATATGCAGTGGTATCTTCACTCCTAGTTTTCTGAACGAATCGCTCTTTGAGCCCTTGGCTGTGGTTTTTTCTTTAAATACGATAACCTGTTAAGTGTTTGACTGTGTATAATAATAATTTCGGGAAATAAATAGGTTGCCTCTATTTTCAGCTTATTGTGCAATTGGGTAGGTGGATATGGCTATTAGAAATCTCCGCTATTTTGAAAAATGGTTGGTGGTATATTGATTTTCAAAAGAAAATATCGTTCCTAAAATGGTTGATCAGCTAGCCAAATGATTTCATTTCCAAATGAGCTCTGAATATCGCGAAGTGAATTCTCAAACTTGGACATTGTAATATTAGAAAATGAAACAGTGGACTATGTCCGAGTAATAAAACACGTACAGCATGAATTCAAAAATCAAATTTATTAAGACTTTGATGATCTTACATTGTTTCCGTTTTTACCTATTGGATTGACCTATATTGGACTCCTAAAATGAAGGGTCATTCCTTTTGAACTGATACATGTTTTATATCAATCGTCTAATCACTTCTTTTATTCATAGCTTTTAGAAGAAGGGAAGGTGAATGGTGTGAATGAAACACACGACGTAATAAAACTTGGCGTTTTTTCCCACTTAAGAAAGTTATTCTCCTTTTCTATCGGACATACTGCCCACTTTGTCTTGAAATCTGTTGCTCTTTTCTGATAATGACACCTTTTACTGGAGACGAAAACTTATAATTCTTACACAAGGGGTGGAGGCTAGTTAAAGAGACACCGGAATCCATGCAATGAGTCACTCGAACAAGTGTCATTAAAGTGTCTAGTTTCTTTTGTGTGTTGTTTCGCTAGACTTTTACTTATATGTGAGTGGTTTTTTCCATGTATCGATCCTTTAAAATGTCCACATTTAGGTCATAGATGTTTTACTTGGATAATTTATCCATAATGTAATATTAACCAACCTTCAGTATTCCGTCCTCCCATTATTAAGTTCTAATATTATGTGGATCAGTCGTCTTAGTCAAGTCATTAAGACTGTTGAGAAAGGTAAGTATTATTTGGGTTCGCCTTATAAATTATTATAACAAATTTTCATACTAAAATCATGTACACTTGTATCATCCTGCTAGTATCTTTGCTATTATAAAGTAAAATGTACAAGCTTCAAACTATATCTCATGTATCAACTAACAGCTCTCTAATTTCCAAAATTTCGCCACCATCCGATCTTTATAAAATAGGGTCACTTCCGGGTGTATGCCTTCTTTCATCATCTGACGAGAAATTAGGAACTTGCTGACAGGTAGAAAACCGCTCTTGAAAACCAATTTTTGTTCAAATCATTCAGGTGTCCTCCAAGGTGAGCTTTAAGAGGACGAAACATCCCCAAATGTTTAAGCCATGAAGGCCTTAGAGAAAGAGCTTGGCCAATCACAACTCGCGTTACGTAGAAATCGTTGGCTTTACTACCAAAATCCCCCAACTCCCCAATCCGCTTCTATTCCCTTGTAAATGTTATGTAGAAATCTTCAAATGATTTATGAGATATTTAAATTAATGATAATAATGACTCATAACTATTCAATAAATGCCCTTATTTGTCGTTTTTTCGAACGCACTTTTGAATTAGCATTATATAGATTCATTCTATTTCGCCGTAATTTCTCATTCCGTGAAAAAACAGTCAGGCATAGATTTGATATATAGTCTAGTCTACGGTTGGTCTTTTCCATTAAATATCTTTCTTTGAGCAAACGATCTGTATCAGCAGCATACGAAAGATGGTTTGTCCGCATTATAATTATATTTTTATTCCTCTTTTGCTTCCTATTTCACCTTTTGTGAGATATCTTATTATTAGTAATTATTCCAGTTGTTAATTGATTGTATCAAGCATACGAATTGGGTAAAAGAATGTTAGACCTTCAAATTCTTGCACATTTATTGGAAATGTCTCTGAAACTCGAGGATTACCTTTTGCAATTTAACGTTGCTATCTCTAGATCTGATTTTTTTAACTTTAAGTTGTATCGTCATGTTCTAAAGTTCATATATCGTCATGTTTAGGAACACTTATTTTCTCTTCATTTTGTATTCCACAGAGCAGTCTTGATTTCTCAAATCATAAGAAGGCTTAAGTTTGTCGCAAAATGCAGAAGATTGGTTGAATAGTCAATTTCTCCTTGAGAAATTTGTTCTATCGTACCGAATTCATAGTATTATTATAATTACTCATATCAACGTAAAAAGTCAATTTTGATCATGAGAAAGCATCTAACCATTTGAGAACAGTAAAACAGTCAAATAAGTGGTCGACAAGAAATAAGGAATTAAGCCAAGGTTTCTAAAGAGCATTACTTTGTTCGATTTCCGAAATCACCAGGTTTTCCGTTTCCCATTGGATTTAGTCCGCTGTAGGATGTTCTAATGATCTAAAGTCCAAATTTCTGGATTTGACCCCGGTATTCTTGGTTAAGTTCATTTCCGTTAAAGAAGGGTATTACTGCTTTAGCTAATATTCAAAATAAGTAATGTAAAGATGAACATAGACTTGATGGCATCTAATAATTTCTTCCTTCAAAGTGTACCAAGTACAATCTTACTTCGGGTTGTACTTGATTTAAATAGGAGTTTTTTTTTCTTGGAAGTTAAATCCCCGTTATGGAAAATTTTTTCTTCGAGGTATTCTGTTTTCGCTCTCTTTGTAAGTCTGGATTTAAGTTTATGGTTTAAATTGTGGTTCGTTGCATTTACATGCTTTACAATGCATTGTTATTGTATATGGTAATGAACCTAAGTCTTTTACACCGGTTAAGTATATAAGTGAGGCCTCATTTAACCTTGATTGAAAAATCTTACGTGGATAGACTTTGTTGCCACTAGTATAAGGGTATGTCTCCATTAATATGACGATACGTCATATTACTATAATCTGGGCTGCTTACTAGGGTTACACCATGGCTATGGTTACTCATACTAAGAGGATAAAGGATTTGTAAATAAATATTGGCTTCTCTTCACTTTGCTCAGTTTTGATGGATGTGTTACTATGGGGTAATGATTAATTTTACTGTTAGCCAGTAATGTTTCACTTAAAATATCTCCTTTCCATGCATGAATAATAATATGAAATTTGAAATTATCGATTTATGAATTCTGTTCAGGGTCTTGAGAGTTTTCCGATTTTTTTTCCTATTAATTTCCTATTCATAAATTCCTTTTTTACTCACAAATAAGTTCCTTACACACTCCACGTTCTATCAAGTAGAGGGCAAGAAATCACGTTTTATGCGATTATAATCATTCTTGTGACGCGAGACTTCTCGCATTAACAAGTTAACGGTCGTGTTTTGACGAATAATGACAGTTTAACAACTGATTATGACCTCAAATGCTCCTCTAAATAGCCAACAATTGACAATAATTTAGCTGCATTGTGTTCTTTCTTCTGGCTAATAAAACAAATGAATGTACTTTAGTTGTATTTTTTCGATTCTTTGCACTAATTTGTACCCCAAGTTGCTATTTTAGCAGAACTGTGATTTTTATTGGAGTTGATTGGATTATCATTATGGATCGACTTAATACTTTTTTTTCAAATTTTATTTAATTACTATATATATGTGAAAGTGATTTCTACCGCTAAACTTATCAATTATTCTGCTTTTTTCCTTGTCGCTGTATCACTTTCTTTTCCCAATTTTTGTTCAGTTATTATTAATGAGGTGGATGTTGACGTATTTCCAACTTCAGTTTCTCACACTTAAACATTTCCTTGCGGAGTTTTGATCTCCTTGGACTGTTGAGTAATCTTGTACATTTTTTGCACGAAATTCTTTAAATGCTTATCCCCTGTTGATTTTTTTTAAAATCTCTTCCGAAATGTAATTAATAAACTTTTGCATAGTTTCAGTGATTAGTGGGCCAAGTTTAAGTTGCGGATTACTCATCAAGATGCCTCATGCACTTTAATATCTCTAAATTTGGAATCAAATGGGATAGTATTTCCTTATTGATAGCCGTGTCATTCGAAAGAATTTTTTACTAGTTGATCTGTCAAAAACCGTATCGTTCACAAAGTGGATAACCGTATTTTAAAAGGAAGATATGTACTGTTTATTTTTGGAGAGTCTGGCTTGACTGGAAACTTAAATTATCAAAATCCGCAACGCAGTGCAAGATGGGAAAAAGACGTAGTTGTGACGCACAAGGATTTTAGAAAGACCAAAAATTATAATAGATGAATTACAGATAAGCTGAATGTTGATAGCTATATCAAGTCCTTGAATGAAAAAACAGAGTTATGCAGGTCTTTGCAAAAGATAAACACGTAGAAGTGTAAAGATATGGTCGGTCCTACTTGTACTAAAAGGTATATATGGGAGGGTTTTCGAGTTCGTCTAAGATCATAAGATTGTCTAAGATCATTTTGGACGCATAACAGGAGGTTATATCGGATAAATGAACACTTACTTCAACGTAAGATACCTTAGTGGATCTTTCACCTTAAATCACGTCACAGCTACATTTTCTAAGTTATCGCACAAGGTCCCGTCTTTGCTAGCCTAAACAGAAGCTATTGCACAATTTTTTCATGCTTTTTTGTAAAATAAAATTTCACAGCAAATATAAGGCATCATAATTAAGGAAGAACTGCGCTTAGTACTGCAATTGTTCTCTAGCCGACTAGATTATAATTGTGCATAAATTTATGGTTGTAATATTTTCAAATCGAGGTTTATTACTATCTAAGAAAGTAGTTTCCTCTGCTAGAGTTTTGATCTTTTCTGTTTCCCCAAATTACTATTTCAGTTTTTGTTTCCATTTTTCGTCCAGTTATCTTGGCATTGTTGGCAGAGAAATGGTTGTTGATGTATTTTCAAATTGATTTTCTGACACTTTGAAAATTCCCTACGTAGTTTTGATGTTTCTTCAGTGCTTGTCCGAAGACTTTTCAATATTTACTCTCTTGGACTTTTCAAATCTCCGTTGAAATGTAGTGGATAAGTTCTTGCATACGTTTAATGATTTACGACGTAAGTATAAGTCGCTGATTATTCATCAATTTAGCTTATGCCTTTAAGTTTTCTGGTTTTTAGTGTCAAATAAACTGATGTTGGTTGCTAATCTTGGATAATGTCATTCGAAAAAGTTTCTAGTTAGTCGGTCAGTCAAACCCTTTATCCTGCAAGAACTGGATAGCTGTACTTTAGAAGAGAGATATATTTTAGGCAATTATTATTTACCTTCGGAGAGTCCGACTTATCTTCCTTCTCATTTACAACTATCTGATGGAAGGAAAACAAAGTTTTAGGGCTCCAGGTTTATTCAGAAAGATTAGAAATTACGATAAATGACGTGCAGACAAAGTGAGGGTTTGTAGGGAAACCTGAAGGAATGTAGGGGTATGACATAGAACATCAGTCATGTGGGTGGTAAAATCTGTGCATCTGACGGTTCAAGTATTCAAACTATCTCAGCTTGGGATTATCACACCGGATAGTTTAACACTCATTTCAGTATAAAATGCTTAAGTGGGCTGTTCATCTTAAGTCATGTATTTTCTGAGAGCTATCGCCAATGATCCAGTCAATCAACTCATTTGTATGGCTAAACACGGACCATTACATAATGTTTCCTTGTATTTTTGTAAGTCAGAACTTCACTGCATAAACTTGCTGGTACCATATTCACATTGGCAACGGGTAGTTATTTTTCGCTTATGAATCAATGTGATAAAGATAGAAGAGATTGTCCGGAATGACCAAATATTATCTCTACTTTAATATGAAGTGGTACACGTTTAAATTATTCCTTATTTGCAAAATTGGAGTCTTAAAGCTAGAGAGCGGCTAAAAGTCATTTGTCCAATAAGGAATGAAAAGGGATCGATTGGAAGTGGATAATAAAGTTAGGGTATTTAGAGTCTTCTTTTATTCAAGTTCGGGATGCTTTCAATTTCCCGCCTATATAGTTTCTTCATGTTTCATGGATTTTTATTTGATCTTCCGGTTCCTGGGTGAGCTCATGTCCCCGACATTAGGAACTTTGTGATCAGTTCGTTAAAGTGGACCGGTTGGTCATGCTACATCGATTCATTTATTTTGTCTTACACCCAAGAGCAAGTTACTAGGACTGAAACGTTTTATTTTTTTCCTCAAATGAATGTGTTTATGGAAGTAATTTTGGTTTACAATTACGTATGGTATGTACTAGCTTGCTTTCCTATGGCTTTCATTCAATTTTTTGATAATTTTACTTGCAATCATCTTGGTTTTTTGTCTGAACTTTTTTCTTATTTATTTAAATGTAACGAAATCGACGCATATCATTTTTTTTTCTCGGACGAAGTAGACGTTTACTTAGGAGAAACGTTGCGTCATTTTTTTATTTCGTCTCTTTCAGAAGTTGTAATTCAGAAGTTATCGTTGATTTATCAGTTAAACTAATTGAAAGAAAAAGAGAATTGGTCATTGCCTAAAATGGGTTAGACAAGTTTCTAGGTCGTTCAGGATGGAGTCTGAAGTTATAGACCATTTCTTATAAAATGGCGACATGAATTTAGGAAATGCTGAAAAGGAGCGCTGTCTTGCCGACCTACCTTAGTCTTCCATGTTTTATCTCTTATCGACTGCCACCCAGTGGATATGTAAGTTTACTGTTTGCGTCTATTATGTCTTGCCTCATAATGAAGGGCTTAAAATTTGAATTTGATTGGTTTCCGCTGTATCACATGCGTACAAATCTTAGTTACAATTGTTCAGACCCTATATGAAGTAGAAAATTCGTAAATTAAATGAACGTTTATTTAAGGGCATTATTCTTCTTATCATGATTCGATAGTTTGCAAATTCCTCGTATACATTCAAATCAAATGGATTAGATTTTAGAGATGTACCTGTTTCAGTCGCCTTTTATTCATCTAAGAAATCTCAATTTAGGCTCCCTTTGATTTTCCATTTGAAATCCTCAAATATTTCGGCCTTGGTTTTTTTTAAACATTAGAATAATAACGCAGCAAATAGCTACTTCAATTTGATATTTGACCATATTCATCCTCATTCATTTTAGAGCTTAACGAAATCGTATTTCTTGTGAAATTCACTATCGGAATTGCAATTCCATATTCAAAATCTGTGCTAATGATTTTCTTGAAAAATTTAATCTTTCTAAATTTTGAGACAGTGTTATTTAGTAGCCTCACTGGCGCCCCGGTTATTCTCAAATACCCATAAGATCGAATTCTATAATAACCTAAGCTGCACAAGGTGACTAGACGCCTGATTGTCTGATAAAGTAATAAGTTTGCCGTCTCGTTTTTGCCTGTATTAGGTGGAGCTGGATCTACTCTCCACCGTTCGAAACACTGAACATTCGTTAACTATCACTGTCCAGAGTTTATTCAGCATTTCAAAATTACTGGTGTGTTATATGTGGGAAGAATTCAATTTATCTGAGATTTTTTCATTTTAGAAGCTTTACATTAATGTATCGGATTGTAGGGATCTCTGGGATTACTAATTGTCGCTTATCAATTTCCTAAGTTTCCTAATCCTTTCACACCATTATTCTCGCGACCTATCTCTCAACGTCTGCCTAACTCTCTAATATTTAACCTTACTCAGCTTCTCAGCCACGGTTTCAATTTTTTTAGTCAAGTAGCTTTCGCCTCTTCTCCATTGTCTGTCACCGCTTCTGTCTCCTTCCTGTCTTGCGCTGGTGAAGTTCGCTAAAACATAACCGGAGAAGAATTCATCAAGTTTCCTCTGTTAATTCATATATAATTGTATCCTTTCTTTTTTAAAATTTGATATCTGTCATGTTGACTTGTCTCTATTGTTTTAATTGAAGTTCATCATAGGACCTAATTAAGCACATTGATTTGCCCCATTTTACGAAATTCTGCCGTCAATTATCTCTAAGCTCGTGCACATTGGTTGTCTTGACTGAGTTTCTTTTTCGAATTTGTCTAGTTCTTAATATCTTGGATAATTCTAAACCTTTTTCAATCTCTTTTCTTTATTTATTACTTGTTCTATTTATAAAATTGGACCATAAATGCCGATTTTATTTGAACCTAGAAATATACGTAGGGATCTACCTGTAGATTCTTATGTTCATTCGAGACCCCATTATAGAATCTATGACCCTGAATTTTGCATGACAGTTTTTAGTCTCCTACTTTAGACCGTGTATGCTATCTTTGAACCCAAACAGCAACTGCCCTCCTAACTTCATAGTGTACCGATAGCCTTGTACGTTCTTCAATCTCCCCTCATTCTCCTATGCTGATTATTAATTTGTTTATACAATTACGTCCTCGCTCTTTTTTGACTTAGTTTCCTCCATTTCTCTATGACTTGTCCCTTCTAATCGCACTCGTTTTTCTATCTTACCGCCTATAGAGCAAGTATCTTTTTTTCTATTAATACAGTTTTGTTTACGGGGCAGTTCGATGGATTAGATATATTTCTCTATTCTATTTTGGTGACTTCAGATCCGTATTTTGTCCTTATGCTTGTCTTGGCTTAGAACAAAAGCTAATCACCCCACAGCTTATCGCCTTTCTATCATGTTTTTGTGAGATTCGTCGAAGCTTGGAAAGTGACAACCTAACACATTTATCAGTTGATGTTCCCTAACGTATGAGTTCTCACATAGACCTTGATATCTGCTCTCTCTGGACTTTTTCTCCCCGTTGTTTTCATTGACCTTCTAGAAAGTAACCATCCACTCTTGTATCTATGTATTTTTATGGTCCAATAAGAGCCACTTTATGAACTCGCTTCCTCAAGCACACTTGTACTTACATATTCATTTTGCACAAAGTATATTCACATACCCAAAAATGCATCCCCTACCCTCCACATGCAGTACGTGTGCAGATGTAGTTTTTAGCGTATTTAGCATAGTGTGTTCTGTGATTTAAGAGGAGACAACCCTTATTTCCCTCACCCTTCCTCATGATTCAATTTAGTTCTCTAATTGGGTTACACTTGAGTGTGCTTCACCTTTATTAATAGTTTTTATAAAATAAATTAGCTTATTCATCTGTTCAACTTCGTTGTCATGGTGTTTCTTGGATTACGTAGTCGACACTATTTTTTATAGATGTGTGAAAAGTAGTAGTTCATTTAGTTCCTTATCAAGATCTCTTTCTTATAGTCGTTTTATGGTGAATCACTTAACTAGGTTTGTAAGTCTTTGATGTCGTTTGACTTATTCAATAATATTATCTTCAAAATCCTTCTACGCTCCTCTTCAGCTACATCGGAGACGAAGACACACTCTTTGCTCCCAATTCACATTAGCATAACTTAGGATAAAGTGCATCACTCAAAGACGACATGGCTGTGCAATTTTTCTTTATTCTCGTTTTTGTATTTTTTGGTTTCTTATACATCATTCTTCGTTTATTATCATGGGTTCAGCAATCAAATTGACGCTGCAGGAATATACTTGGTGGGTCGGGTCTTTGAATATTTTAGGCCAAGTCTCTTGGTAGATGTTATTCATGCTTCCTTAATTCACTATCATGACTTCCTTTTGGTGCGCTAAGACGGTTAAATCTGAATCCAAATAGTTTCAGGTTTATCTAAAGTTATTGTATTTAAATATTTCAGTTATTCATAGTGTTGCTAAAAAATCGCAGAATTTTGAAATCTTTGGTCTGCATTAGTTTAATTCTCTTCTGATCAAATGCTCTATTACTATTGCTACCTGGAAAATTTGATTTAATCTGCCATGCATTTGCACTTGCATGCTAGATGGTCGTTTTCCATCACTTAAATTTCATTTCGAATCATCTGATAGTGAATAGCTATACTTGAGTTTGTTCATTCAGGCTTTGAATTGCACTTCCAAGTTCATCGTAGCTACTAGCGCTTGACCGATTCTAACAAGCGCAATGCAATTAACATATTGAGGTCAAATTTTAGCGGTTGACTAGTTATGCGGCCACAAAAGACAGCCTGTAGCGATAGGGGCAGCCGTAGTTAGAGAATCATCCACTATTCAAAGCATCTATAATTTTTGTACATTATTTTTAAAAGTTTACAGATATTACTATGAAATCAAATCAAATCCAGGTTTCAATCGATCTGAACTGAACGATATGAAACTGAACTTTAAATAGCATGGTGATCCTAGTCACCAAAACTCAACGAATAATTGTAAGGTGAATCCAGATTTTCTAAAGAAATTTCATATAATTTCCATACAAATTTAGGTCAGACTTATTATTTTTTTGCTACTGTAGCTTAGCTTTCTGCATTACTCTTAGTTCCATTGTTATGTAACATTTTTCCCCTTTAAGATGATCTGTATTCCCAGCACTTAGTTTCACCCAAGTAGTGCGAATTAATACTAAAGCAATTTCACTTTCTGAAGGAGAATGCCAAAAAATATTTCACTGACAGAGTTTGTTTGTGATACACTAGACCTCAAATGGTTTCTATCAAGACTCAAACTGTCCAAATGAAAAAAAAACCATTGCTTTTGATATAGCATTGCTCAGGTTTAGTGAAGTCCGAGTTGTTTTTTTTTCATTCACTTCTTCAGTCAAATGAATAGTAAGCTTGTTTTAAACTAATATTCGGCGTCTATTTTTCCCTAATCTTCAGATAAGTTGTCATCGCTTGTCTCCTCATTAGTTCATACATATATCAATGTTTTGATTCCTTTGATTTAGTCTAGGGCTTTGGCTTCCCCATTAATTTTCGTCCCTGACCCATTCTGTCATCTCCTTGTCAGGCCTCAAATTTTCAGTAAGGAATAGTCATCACATTTTCATTTTAAATAATTTTCTAGCATTGGAAATATTTAAGCCGTCTGTTGACAGATTCAAGTGAAAGTGATCGACTTTAATGGAACAGCGAAAACAGTGTTGAAATTCAATAATTAGGCTCGTTTGATGTACCGAAATAAACAACACACATCCACATACGTATGTGTACATATTTGTGCTCTTTTTTGCGGATTATTTAGCTTAACATTTAACACCAAAACGGGTTCATTTGAGACTACTTTCTTCCAGCTCTACTTGAGTCAACTCACTTCATTTCACCTAGTACTCACTCAAAACGCTTCCTTTTCGTCACTTTCGCCTTTTTTACCAACTTTCTTCATTCTACTTTAAGTGACAACGCGTCTTTGGTACACGCCACTCTGTATTTGGAAAAGCCCAAAATGTGTTAGATACTCAAATGGTAAAATATTTAGTCCTATGCCCAAACCATTGTCTGTTATGAGGCCAGACAAAATATGTTTGTATGCTGTCGAAAGTAGAGGTTTATAATCTAATGGGTAGTCTTCTTAATCACCACGGACTTGTTAAATTTTGCTAACTCAAGAAATGAAAGAAGCAGAATTGATGGCTGAATACTAACTTTAGAAAGACCAGATAACAATTTGCATCTATGTTAAGTCATCCGGACCTTGTGTTTCACTGGGAATATAAAGCTAATAACATGACGCTAGAAAATCGATAATTAGCTTACACTGCGAAAAATGAATTAAATGCAGATAGAAAACTGGTCTAAGTAGTTGAAGCTAAAAAAACTTAGTATTGTTACCACTACAAGCTCTTCAAATCCATACCTTCTATCCTTACCCTAGAATGTTTGCAGCCTTTTTAATCACCATCTCGTCGTTTAAGATGGAAGAGTACGGATAAAAAATCAAACAAATTACTGTTCTTTGTTGTATTTTGTATTGATTTTTATGTTTTAGCAAACGACAGAATTTGGCATTTTATTAGTGAAGTTGCACTGGTGTACTTTATTTGATGTCCAGTTGACCTTATGATCAGTTTTCTTGTACATGCGAATTCTGTCTTCCACATCAGGTCATGACCTAAGACGTCAAAAGTCGTATCCACCTGATGCCCTATTACGTTGTAGTATCCGCGGGGAGATTGAGAAACTGGGTTAAATGGTAATGAAAGTAAAATTTAGTGAATATTTTACTAACTTGAATAATAATATTTCTCAAATCCATTTCGGAAATCGATTTCCAACGCCCATCTTGGGCGGAGAATAGTATCATGAGGCCTTCCTGACGGGGGACTCGAATTCTGCCACCCTTTGCGATTAGCCATTTCACTCCCTTGAACAATTAACTACCTTTGATCACCCTGCTCTGTGCGGCGTTTCCATCAATTCTCACCAATAATATGTATCTGGCTAATATTTTCTTTTCGAGCTAGAAGGTGCTTAAAGTGAAACGTTGCTTAAGCAGATTATCTTGAAAGACAGAGGTTTTATTTAGATTACACTAGCCTTGTACTACATGTTGTCGTCTTTGGAATGTGCGAAATGCTAATTTTAACTATTTATTTCTTAAAGCTTAAAACTTGATCGAGGGATTCGTTCAACAGAGTTTTAGTTTTTCAATTCTGCTAGACTGTCTCACCTTTTCCAAATTGGATCACAAATCTTCTCATTCTCCTCGGATTGCAGTAGACAAAAACTGTTCTCGTAGGGAATCACTGGGTTCTCACATAAAGGCACTCAAAAATGGAATTCTGTCTTTCTTATGGGCATAGGGCCTATGCTGAATTAATTCACTTATTTCTAATCTACTTAAATTTTGTTTAAGTAGACTCATGAACAGAGACTATTGAATCAGTTTATTCTTCTTGCTATTTATTTTATTGATTGAAGAATTAGAAATAAATATATCTGAGTAATAGTACTTTTTCGATAAGAATATATGTAGCTTCAAATACAATATGTGTTGATGGAGTAAGGAAAATTGGTAGAGGATTATGTCGCTACTGTTGTCTAAAAATGTAATGCAAAATAGTAACTTTTGCCTTTGTCTCAAGCTAAATGACCAATACTTTTCCTTGCCGTACCTGTTTCCCATCGCTTTTATGGCAATTAAGTGGCAAATGTTTATATGATCTCGGATTTAATTCGAGCTTTATTGTCAAAATGTTGAAAATTTTATATCATCTCTAAGTCTTTCAATGTATTCGCGAAGCATCACCTTAACTGACTTAATTTTAGTGTATTTATTACATTAGCATTTTTGTATCATTATTCGATTATTTTGATGGTTTAAATGTACAATGCGTTTCTTCTCTTTTGTATCGATTTCTCCTACTCTATTGATCCTGAATTGGGGCAGTCGGAATTGAAAAGACTACTGGATAAAAAATGGCTCCCTTCATTTTATGTCCCATTTTGTTCTTTGATGAAGTATGTTAATTCATTTCATACATTTTGATCTTCAGTATTCATTGAGCATGCTGGCGCTATTAAAATTTTATTAACATTATTGGGGATTTATAATTTAATCTTCTGTTTAATTACTACTAATAAGACAGAAGGAGGCTTAACTTTAAAGGTCCTGATTTTAACAAGGTCAGAGACTTTGGTCTATGGAGTCAGAAATTTTCATTAATTTATCACTCAGCTCAGATTAAAGACCTGTGAAGCATTCCAAACTGAATATACATCATGTGAAAGGGACTAGCACTGCACTTAATTTCAGCATTGTGAATGATGTTCTGATACATGGACATTGAATCATCCTTGTATTTCATTAGACTAAAGCATCTGGAAGTTGAGCTTTTTTACTGGTTGTTAATAGTAACGTCTGAAGAACAGTGACCGCTTCAATCGTTTACCGTTTTAAAGACCGTTTCTCACCAGAAAACAAGAGTGGAAAGGTAATTGCTTTGTATAATTGATAACCGGAAATTTCTTCGAATTGTAGTAGATGATTTTTGGTAATAAATGTCCACAAATATTGAACATAGTATGAATTTCTATCACAGAATAACAAAACCAACATCCATATCTATTGCATAAGTGAAATTGCTTACACAGATGAAACAGTTTAGATTGTTAAAAACAGCTTTATTTTTCGACCGATTTTTGTCAATCATGTCTCGGAGATGTCACCATAATGGTTAATTACAGAAGAGTAATAATCTAAAGTGGTTATTATGCAGATTTTGTGGTGTCGCACCCATTTTGTGAAGTCAGATAACTTCTCATTATTGTAATTCCAGTAATGAGAATGATCAACCGCTCCGATTAATAATTATAAAAAGAGAAACGGTCAAGTGGATCAACTTCTCGTCATAAAGGCTCCAGTCTGCTAATGCTCCATTAGAAAATTAATATCGAGAGCGCATTTCCTCAAGCATTTGGAAAATGAAGATAGGAGTTCATTACGGGTTTGTTCTTAACCATTTCATTTTTAGTTTTCGGAATGATTGTTTATTTTATCTTCCTGTTTTCCAGTAAACATCTTCCGAAATGGTCATCTGTCAGTTAAACTGAGCTCTTTATTTTCCATTTGATGAATTCCTTACCTATATGCACTTTTCAATGATTGACAATTCTCCATAAGATTAAAGGAACTATGAATTATTTATGACATACGTCCTTGCTTCACTTCTGCCCAAGTCCTAGGTCCAAATGTGTCGATCAGTTTCAGATTAATTTAAATTCCCACTTGGTCTTCTTTTTATTTATCGGCAGTTTAATTTTTCAACTTGTTGGAAAAAGGAAATCAAATTAGAACTACCTCTGGAGGTGGTGCATATGTTTTGGTGGACTAATTCTCTTTCGTCATTAATCACTGTTTCTGAGATTCAGTTGTGTGTATGCACACTAGATGTGAAACGCGATCATATTTTAAGCGTTATGTGCCCATGCAAGCACAACGACCTTGTTAAATTCAGGGTTTAAATGGGCATTCAATAATATAACCAAGTTTAAATCATAGGCAGTGTATAAGAGAGTAATTAGTAAAAAAGTACATAGGCTGTCGGGTTTTGATACATGACTTTGACTTCGCTCTTTAATTCCCTTCTATTAAAATAATTTTCTTGGTCTTTTGCAATGACCATCCCACGTTTTTGACTCCTTAATTTATTCCTACACTTTAAACTTGTGTTGTACCAAAGGTACGACTTGGTCTGGGAGATATAGCATTTAGATCCTAAAATAAAAAAGGATTCCAGAATCTCTATATTTAAGATAGCAGCCCCTTTCTGAAACGGCTTCTTGCTTTGTGGTATATAAGTGCTGCAGCTTAATTTTTGAAGGCAATCGAATGGCAGTTACGCTTGAAATTGAATTTCATGATCGAAGGTTCTCGTGATTCGGTGTTTCACAAAACGGATCTAATCCGGTTGAAAGCTGAAGTAAATGTACGCGTAAAATTGGAAAATTTTAGTAGATTACCTTGAAATTTACCAGTATAGAGTTTTTGTTTGTTTTTTTCATTCGGTTCTATTGCTGCTCCCTCGATCTTTTTCTTTTAGTTCTCAAGATTCCGTTATTAGCTAACTAAACACTTTTGTTTTAAATAATGATGCAAATATGTGTATTTACCGTCGGCTTCTTGAGTAGTTAATAACGATCTGATAAACTGAAATTTTTATCAGTAAATTTTTTAAAATCCGTTATCCGTCCGTTAGATATTTTAATATTGTGTAATAAACTGACACTTCATATTGGTTTCCGTTGTAGTACTTCTTCAATCCATTTTTTGATAGAAAGCGAAAAGCACTCCTTTTACGATTTCTGCTTCCATTTTGCCCAAAATATACAGTTAGAGTTTTGTTTGCTTTGCTTTGATATTCTTCCTACCCTCTCATTAGTTGTTTCTTTTAATTATTTTTGAAAGTTATTGCGTTTGTTGTGGGTATACTCTTGAATAAGTAATTACAGAATTGCTTGAATGCGAATTAATATTACAATCTGATACCGCAGCTTGTTTTCTTTCTCTATCTTGTTCTTTTTAAATATTATTTATTATAATACCCCCATAATTCACAAAGAAGTTCAGGAGTTCAAGTCTAATTACTGTTTTACAGTTTGAAGAAAAGTTTTTTAAATTGAGTGATTTGAGTAATAATTTTTGAAAAGTGTAGCGCTTGTTTCTCATACTTTCTTTGATATGCAATTTTTCAATCCATCTGGTTATCTAACACCACATTTAATTTTTTTTCTCCATTTTGAATATTTTGTTGTAAAATGCTAACATATTTAGGAATAAATTTATAAAAATTAAAAAAGCGCAATAACTCGTACAGAGTTCAAAGCAAGCAATTTTACTATTAACTATCTCCTTCATGAATGAAGTATTATCAAAATAGATTTGTGCATAAGCATTTGCTTGAAGAAGTCGATTAGTTCATTTGTTTATATGTCGTATCGAGTAAATGAATTGGACAATAGGATGCATAGCCTTCAAATTTAACTTTTGAATAAATATTTGTAACTTTACATCCAGTAGTACAAAATAAGTGTTTCCATGTTCCATTTCTTCTTTCCATGCTTACCTACATATATACTTACATATTTCGTGTTGTCTTTGATAGGTATTGGACAGCAAACAGGGTCCAGGTCCAAAACATATGAAAGAAATTGCCAAACGGGCTCGTCGTCGTGAAGCTAAAATACAGCAGCAACTACAGACAACTCAACAACTTGGAAAACATCTTGTCAATCACAATCACCAATCCTTCCCTTCTCGGGTCACCAGTAGCAATAACAGCCACAATCGTATCACCTCCCTTTCCAAAAATAACCACTCAATGAGTAACAGCACCAACAATAATTCAACGCCTTCGGGACCTTCCAGCTCATCTCGAACAATTCACAGCAGTCACCAACATCACTCCCACTATGGACATCATTTGGCTCATCAAAATAATGATACCAAAGTGTCTCCTGTCAATTCAGCTTCTTCTGCGAATGGAAATGGACTCGTTAACAATTCTGCAGCCACATCGACGCCGATGGCTAATGCTGGAGGTAGCGCTTTTCATCCTCCAGCCTCGAATGTTAATGTTGTGCGAACTCGCTCTTCAGTGTCACGGAAACTCGATCTTGCTTCCAGTAAGTTACTGTTCATCTCTAACAGTTACTGTTTTATTCATTCGTGATTGCAATAGTACAATCCATTATTTTTCGAATAGTGCTTGTTGAGGAAGAGAAAGGTATTAATAGATTTTGGATTTCACAATATCTCTTTTTATTCCCAGCGATTTATTTTATGCCACATTTTGCGACTACTTATTAAGATGTCTAAGTGAAAAGCTATATCTGACGATTAACTGCTTTTCGAATCTAGAACAAGTTATGTTAATGATCACTCAAATCGCTAAGTTGTAATCTGATATATGATGAGGTCGGTTACGAATCACTAGATGTTCATTCCATTTATTATGCAAAACCATCTTATGGAGAAAAAGAATTTTATAAGTGGCCCTAGACCCTGTTAAATCAATCTTGTTGCATTTAATTATTGAATCATACAGTTTCATTTCACTGTACATTGTTATGATTAAAATATTTCTATTTTTAGAAGACTTTATTTGTTACTTAGTTCTCTACATTGTTGCCCCTTCTTTTCGCATTGAATGTGGTAATAATGCAATGTATTTGCCAACCGTATGCACAATTGACATTTAAATGGCCATATTTAACGAATGGGTCAGGTTACTGATGTAGCTAAAAGAGTTCAGACGTAATCGAGAATCAATCGCTGCTTTTATTGATCAAAATGTAAAGTAAAGTAAACGTTAGTCTCATCTACTTGTCTATTTTTCACTGCTGTAGATTGTTATACCACATTTGAATCTCTCAAGTGGGATGATGTCGTCAAAGTGTTCTTAATCAATCGGTTGGCATTTACAAGATATTGCAAAATGTACCAACTGAGTTAAGAAATTATTAAGTCTTAGTCCCGTTGCCTTAGTTTAAATAGTTTTCTCAATAATTATCTAGTTTCTTGGCCAGGCCTATGATTTTTTCTTCAACCATACTTTTACCGCCATTACACTGCGGTTGAAGAGAGAAAAATGCAGGTATCTTAATGATGCACTTACCATCGTATCAGATTCTCTTATCCTTAGTTGGCTACGGGCAATATTGTCAGGTTATTTTAATCATGACAACTTTTGTAGATTTCAGCGCCTGTAAACCGGAATTCAAATTGAAATATTATACAGCTCAGAAGATTCATGTAGTTTAATTGTATTTCCTTTTACAAATTCACATCGATTTCATTGATTGAAAATTTCAGTTGTAGATATGTATTGCATGATAAAGGCGGATATTTTGATGCCAGATTATTTTCTTAAGATAAGTGAACTCGAATGTTGTATTTTTTTCCTTTGCTGCTACTCGATATTTATCTCCAATATGCATGCCTTATTGTTAGCTCACAAAATATTCGCCAAAGTCTTTCCCCTTTGCGTCCACTCCTCAATGAATTGTTTTTATTGAAAATCAAGAATAATTGAGGAAACTTGTATTAAAAAAACCGCATTTTTTACCAATTTTCAGATGTCCTTTCATGCAGAAATTAATTTTCTTGACTGTTTTCTTTCCAAAGTTACTTTACTTAAAATCCAGGAACTATCTGAAACAGTGCTATTGATGTGTTTGTCGGGATTAAAGTTTACTTTGAACAGAGTGACGTTAAGAAATGGAAGAGTTCCAAGGAAGGATCCGTTAGTAAAATGAAGCGTACTGTCCTGGGATATGCGAAAATCCTTAATTGCTTTTGGAGAGATCAAATAACTTGATTCTTTTTATTCAATGCACTGCTCTTAGTGTTAAAATTAGCAAAATTTATGAATCTTCGAGAAGGAGAGGATTGAATTCTGTCTAGATATATTCCACTGAGTTTTCCTCATTCACTAATATCAACGTTATTATTTTTTTATTTTTTAGTAGTTCTTTTAAATTTTGCTCTTAAGGTTGGATTGCTGATTATAGTAAGTCTTGCAGCACATAGTCATTGATAAAAATTTAGGATACCACTGGAATATTACCAAATGCCTATAGCTATAGTACTATAGCCGCTGTTGATCAAACCCTTTAGGATGGAGTCAAAAAGCCGGCAACTCGAACGACGCCTTATTTAAGGAAACATATCTGCTCATGTAAATTTGAATATATGGGATTGATTGGCTCTCTTGTTAGCAAGTAATGTAGTGGTGACGTGACTACACATTAGCAACATGAAGGATAAAAAACGATATACTAGTGTACGAGGAAAGAAGCCTGCGAACTTCGCTCAGGTACAACAGAAATATTCTTCGTCTTTTCAGTAGGAAATTTTTTCTAACCTTTCACCGTGGACTCTTCATCAATATATTTGGAATGAGCACTTGAATGAATCTTTTCGCAGCAGGTTTTCTTCGATAGCAGTTATAGCGTGAACAATTTTGTCCTACTTACACACCTTTCGGAAAACGATGGTGATGGGATTTCAGTCAACCGTAACTTATGCGTTTACTTCGCATAAACTAAACTGCGACTGTGGATTTTATATATTATCACTCAAAGTACTTAAGCTTTCATACTCTATTCTATCTCTTAATTAGGGGAATGGGGAAGAGTAATGTTTCGTTCCTACTAAACTAAATTTAAACAGTTCACCTTTGAGTCTGTCGCCTTACTTTGTGCAACATTCCTCTTATAAATCAGACGTGTAAACTGCTTGGGGGCTTTGTGAGTAAACTTAATACAAAATAAGTTTATGTTCTTTCGGAGTCAGTATATCATAAATTTAAATTTCAAGGAAATCAAGATCATCTTTTATCCTTTGTTCTATCATGGTACGTAAACTGACCTCTCCCATGAATTCTAGACACATTTGCATTGGGAAAAGATCCTAATCTGACTAGTGTGAGAGTTGAAAAATGAACATTACCGTAAAAGTTGTAAGTTGCAGTTTTGTTGTAATCTGAATAACTGTGCCTCGCTCCATATTTGTATTCATCGAATGAGGCATACGGAAATTGATGTGATAGATTCTCCAAATTTGGAGTCTAATTTGGTATTTATTTGCCGGTAATTTAAACGTAAAAACACCGATATACTATTCGAAATAAAGTTCGCTTCCCTAAATACTACGGGTGACAACCAAAAGATCTTTCTATTTTGTTTTCCCTCAGATTAATAATACCTCCAGTCTTCTACTCACGTGTGGTTGTGTTGAACAAAGCTTTGACATCTCAGTTATACTGAATCCTGAACAGTCATTTCCAGTCATAAATAGTAAACCACCCCGTGTTAATTCAGTCAGACTTTTGCTTGGGAAAAGTCATAAGTCATTCCTTTGAGTAATTCCTCTTTATTCGAGGACCATGAAAGAAATTTGTGGAATGTAGATTTGTCTTACTCAGCGACTGACCTGCAAGATGCAGTCTCCTAAATGTAATTTACTCGGTTAATCTGATCAACACATATCTAAAATAAGATTTCGAAAGGAGAACAAATAGTTTTCATCATTACTCTTACTGAAAGAAAGACAGAGTGAAATTTGGAATTTTAGTCTTAAAGTTGGATATTTCTATGCACGCCAAATGCTCAAAGTATCCCTTTTCGCCCTTTCGTCCTAAACTTTGAATTTATCTTGTGAGAGGTAAACATAATAAGAATGTAAGCGCTTTCCTGAAATAAAGTCCTTTCTGTTATGAAGTAACGCCCATATATGAAGTCTTATGTTTCATTTCTTAGCTAGTGTAACGGACATATTTTGTTTTAAGTAAGGTTCCATTTTAATACTTCAGCATTCTGTTTTGTGATATTTTTCCTATTCAGGTTAAAAGTATAACTATGATTGATTAAGTAATTTCCCTTAACAAAATAATATTTCATTTTACTTTCTCTTCCCATTATTATTGAATATAAAGCGTATCCCTTAAATTGCTTTTTTTAATGATCTACTGTGAATTGCGCTATATTGTCCATGGTTCGAATTGAACTGTAATAAGTTTTCGCTATAACAACGAGAGCTTGAGTCGATCCCTCTTTTGGTTGGGATGTCGACTTGTAGATCGTAAAATTTTCATTTTACATCAATTGTGCAGGGTCGCCTCCAAAACCATAAAGAAGGGATTTTACGAGGATACAAATATGTTATTTTTTTGTTTTTGGTTCTTTAGCAGTATACTATATTGAAATCCACTATGTTAAGACATGTCAGTTCGTGTTAACTAGAAGCAAATTCTGAATCTCGCTGACTTGAAATCGCTCAGAAGCCTAAAGATCCGATCCCGAAATGTGAATTTTCTATATTGAGACGGGAAGCAGTGAACCATAAGTATTAAGCAAACATACTAAGTAAACAGCATAATTGATCAGAAATTTTCCAACTTCTACTCGACCTCTTCTCTTCCTTCATACTTTATTGGATTATCAAGCTGTTTCCGCGTTTAGGTTATATTATTTAAATTATTTTGTCATGATCATGGGTAATGATAGAAGGAACGTTTAAAATTTTAAGCTTACTGAGAACTTGTATTTATTTCACCTTCTTTTTGTACTCGTCCATGAGTAATGGATTTTTACCTCTACTACATAGAGGTATAGATATTGAATAAAAGTTATGTTTATTTGGATCCGATAGCAACGTTTAGGTTTCGCGTCACAAGTGGTTGTGTTAAATCAGTCGTATAACTAAAGGCTACGCATAGTTGTCATAAATTTGTGATTAGTCCGTAGTGTGCGCCTTCCTATTTTGGCACTGACGTCCATAATATCAATTTCACATACTTTGAATTCAATCCAGCCACATTGATCGATATTGAAATATCATTATCGGTTGTACTCTAAATAACTCCAAGTTGAATAATTTATAGGATTAAATTAGATAAATGCGCAATATATCTGCTCCCCGTGCGGATTTGTACAGTCTGTTTCACCTCACACAGGTTGTTCTAGACACTACTAGACTACGCAAAGGTGTCGGAAATAGGGACATCAGGGTTGTGAGAATACGTCTGCATATTAAATGTGTCAAATTTATCATTGCGCGCCTTGTTTGATTGCCTATCTGGACACTTTCGTCCATAACATGAGCCCGAAATGGTCACTTTGATTCGACCGGACGTTGAGGTATACTGAGTTAGTATCATCGGTTTTGCTTTTACTCACACAGATGAATTAATTTACAACGCTTTCTAATGTTTCGCTTTTTCTTAGTATGGATACATGCCTGTGGTAGACTAACACCCTAAAGATCGTGTTAAGTCATACAGGCTCCAATACTGAAGTCTACGCACATAGTTGTCATTAGAAATTTAGATGCACTGCTAAAGTTGTATGACAGTAGACCGCGTACGCATAAATATGTGTCCAATTTTCGCTTTATTACGCTCTTCATCTCTCGTCCACTCGCCTGCCTAAGCACTTGTCTTTTCATCGTCGTCGTAGACTGCGCGTCGCCTATAGCACGCTTTTAGTGATGATTCATGCAAGCAAATAGGCATTCTTGTATATTCTGGACTCGTTGACATTGCCTTAATCTTCTATCTCGTAATCTCTCCTCTTTCTCCCTCCTCTTTTGTATTCATTTAGGTAACTGTGACTTGTATTAGGTAAGAAAAATAGTGGTGCACAATAATACCTCGTACAAACTGAAGTCTCCATTCTCCTTTCGTAAGTTAACTTTCACGACCACCCTTTTTAACGGACCACTTATTTTCTTATTGCACAATTTCATGGTCTCATTTCGCTTTTATTCAGAGTTCTCCATTTCCTTGTCATGTTAATCCGTGTGCATATTATTCATGCCCTTCCATTTAGTCAGTTCTGACTAGTGGTAAGTGAAGATTATTGAGTATCTTGATATACAGATGGGTCGGAGTCCCATAAAATTTCTTAAGTTTACTTTCAGTCATAATTTTTTGTACACAATTACTCTGATCTCCCCGTTAGCATATGTCCTCATCTTAATAAAATTATATCTCGAGTTCGCCATCGCTTGTGTATATTCATTTGGTCAGCACTGATATTGTTAGAAAAGTTTCTTATGTTAAAGCCAGGTTAAAGTTGTTAAAGACTTTAAAATGTATGGAGTATCTAAAGTATAGTCCTCTTTATAAAAAAAATGATTCCTAAGCCCATCAAACGAAAGATTATCAACAGTCATCTTAATTTTATATTTAATATGTTAGAGTGTAGAATGTAACTCCTCTTTTTATTACTAAACGTGCACTGATATCGGCATGCTAATCTGGTTTAACCACTAGTATTCGCGACTCACCTTTTCAATCGCCATCTTCATCTTATCACTAATCATCTCACTAAACTTTCTTTTATGTCCGCATACTCTTTATACTTCCGTACTTCCAAATCGACCCTATTTGTGATTTTAGATGAGTTATGCTAAATAGAGCGAATTTCTACTTCGAAGATTTACATAAACATAAAGCAACCTAAGGAAATCGAAATTAATGCTTGTTGTATCATATACAGAAAAATAGTAAATTGAACACATTGAACACACATACAACACACCCACATATGCTAAAGAATTGGAATAGGGATTTTCCAGAACCATTGGGTGAAAGGCAGATGAGTCATACATTAATGCGCATTCTTGTATGACGGACTTGCAATAACCTGTCTTCTTAATCATTAAGAGGATTCATTAATTTGATTATTCAGTTAACGGAGATTTTATAAGTAAAGAGAGTTCATGTTTAGACTGATTTTGAATCTTTCAACATGGAGTTGCAGACAAATTTATCTCCCTCACTATCAATTCTTAAACTGACATTCGTATCCATTCCGCCAAACGATAAACTCCCTCATGTTATTTATTAATGGTCGTTCTCAGTTTACGCCCAGGGTCC
>CAADRB010000108.1:204380-231679 GCA_900708905.1 Hymenolepis diminuta
CCTTCTACTATTTTTAAAGTAGATCAAGAAATAAATCAATATTAATTAGCCAGATAGCTTTTAGGTTTCAGGTCTTGCATATGAGTCCAAGCAAAATATAGAACTTTAAATTCTCATTTCGTCTTGTTTCACCGTTATTTACGGGTGCTTATTTCTCATTTATTTTATTTACTTATTAAATGGGGTTCCGATTTAGGAGCTTTTCTCTACTTCGGTTAATTCAACTCCATTTGAGTTTATATTGAAATATCCTTATCCCCTATTTGCTGATCAATAACAAAATTGAACAGATATTATAATTCAACCATTATTTAAAACATTCGGAATTCTCAACACTTAGTTAACAATTTCTGCTTGCATTTCTGATTTGTAAGATATGTCGACTATTATTTCATAACGAAACTTTGTCCAGAAGGTTGTGTCATTCTGCCAGTGGACAATCACGACATAAATAACTCTATGTAAGTATGTAAGAAGTTGGTTTGTGGATAGATTCAGTTTATGTAGTAGCAGCTATTATTGATATAGCAGGAACTGGATCGTAGAAACTAAGGCTATAACTAGCAGCTGACAATAGTCAGCAACGATTCCAAAAAGTATGACATACAGTTGAACAGGCTAAAGTTTATTGACTAAACCAGGATGAGGATTCGAGGGAGTAAGAGAGAGATAAGATAAGAAGGAAGCACACGAGCAAATAAAAGACAAACAAGTGGATATGTGTGTGCGCGTGTGGAAATACAAAGACAGTTCTTATGAGTCACTTGGGCAAGGACACGCGTCAGGGTTTGAGTGCGAATGTATTTTTAAATGAGTTAGAGAAAAAAGGAGAATCGATACTCTCCTCTAGGCATTTGGCCATGAAAGCGAAAAATGAAAGTATTTTCATAGGCAATGTGATTAAAGAGTAATTTTGGAAAATACATAGTCATCCTTTCGGTGTCTTATTGAATTATCGTAAACTGGGAGAAATATTTTCCCAGATGTAATGACTGTAACTGAGAGACTAGGCTTTTGACTTGTATTCATCATGTTCTCTGCCGTTTAGACACTAGAGAATGCGACAATGCTTTATCATAATTCTGTGAGATTAAATATGCATAGGGTAATGCACCAAAGAGTCTCATAATTGTTTTCTGAAATCTACTTAGAGTATAAAAGAGAATTTAAGCTAATCGTTTTCAATTACGTCTGTTTTTAATCACGGAGAAGATAGGCATAAGGAATGAGTGAGTAGTCTAAGTGGAGGACGATGGGGATGGGTGAAGTTAGTTAGATACAGAGAATTAAAGTCAGTCTATCAAAAAGCAATTTCAATTTATGATTCTGCCTACCTACCTAACATATATTGTCTGTTTCATCATGGTTTAACGTTTCATTTATTTTCTATGTTTTTAGCTCAGGGACATAGTTGGTTCACTGAGAGATTGAAAATGAGACTGCGGCCATAACCAGCTATTATTTTTTTGTTTTAGAAATCTTACCAAAATGAGCATGAATTTTCGGTAGTATATTTATTTCCCTGTGATTTGATTTTTATCGCTCTAAAATATTCATCTGGTTCCAGGCCATTTGATGTGTACGTGTTTTATACTTTCGCTCGTTATGTGATCTTGAACCTTTTTATCTGAGCTATATTTCAAGAAGCGTATGTATGTATATATATATATATATATATATCTGTGGACACTTATATTTTTGCAATTTAACCTAATCCGATAATGATCAATATATTTTTTATATCGGAAGATCTCATAACATAACTAGTTGAAATGAAAAGGACAGACTATAACAGTGTTTATAAAAGCAAAACACAGATATTTAGAAATTGCAAGATTTTTAAATGTCGCCAGATCTTTCGTTTGCAAAGTCAGGAAGGAGGTAGATGAAAAGAATGGAGATGAATTGACCACCGCGAGGAAGAGAAAAGAGCATTGTCAGTGGAGCATTGGCTCTGCTGACTAGCTCACTCACTCATTCACTCAGAACACCCGTGTTTGTGAGAAGAATCCATGTCATGATGAACGAAAATCCTTGTAAGACAATGCGCGACATCTTGCCAAGCATCTTCAAGTGCTTGAAGGAGCAACAATACATGAGGAATGTTGTTCATCAATACCTCGGATACAAATGTCATAGAATCTTAGGCGAGGTCGGCAGTCTATGTGAGCAAAAACAACTGAAGAGAATTGTTTAATGCGTGCAAAAGGACTCTTGAAGAAATTGAAGCACTGAGAAGAACAGAAGCGTCTTTGGCTTTTCTCCAACGAGAGAAATTTCCACGAGGGTGAAAAAGTGAATCGAAGAAATGATGGGTGGTTGTGTGCAGGTGGACCCCACTGAAGTTCCAACTGTTGTGCAAGCGCACGGAGTTTCTACCGACAGTGATGATTTTCGGTATTGTTAGCAATGCGGAAGAGGTATATCATGACTCCCCCATTGTTTCCACGAGGCATTAAAGTCAGTGGAAATGCAGATGCCGTTGTCGTTAAGTCGCCTTGGATAGACAGCCTAGCCAATTGAGGAAGATTCTCCGTGTTCCAACAAAATTCGACTCCATACTGTAAGGCTCTCAAAACCCGGGATTGGATGGATAGCCGAGAATTTTCTTCATCATGTCACACCACACCAAACTTGTGGCGGCTTTCTAACTACTCACCAGACCTTAATCCTTTGCACTATTAGGTGTGAGGTGGGGCAAGGCGGGAAGTGGTTGAAAGAGAAGTTGATAGGCATCCCTATAACACCAAATCCACCTATCTCATGGAAGCAATTTGTCCTAGCCCGAAGAAGGATGTCAATAAAGGCCACCTGATCCAATGAAAGCTCACGATCACGTTTTCCGATTCAAATTGAATGGGTGATAGAAGCCGAAAGAAGGTATATAGAGTAAAATCTAGGTTAATCTTATGTTTATTTGTTTTGTTACAAGAAACTGTAAATTTCAACGATTAATACTTTCATCTTTCGTTTTTCTAAAAGTTCGTAAGGTGTCCATAGATGCTTTCCCCACTCTGCATATAATTCCCTACATGCATCTTATGAACATCAGGTTAGCTAAATAAGCTTCTGACATCTTTACAATTTGATTCGAATTTATTAAAATATACAAGAATATGCTTACCTAAGATCTAGTTTTTTTATTTTGTTAAGTACTCATCATTTAAGTTAGTTTGACCTCAGTAACTCATCCCCCTGGTGGGTACTTATTTTTGTCTTAATTTGTGATAGTCATACCTTCCGTACAAATCACGTGCTCCAGCTTGATTTCGACCTTTTTCCCACACAGGCGGATCTAAATTATGGTCTAAATTTGTGGAGCTCCTTTTTTCAATAAATTTCATCATTCGTTTCCATTTCCTACATTTTATTATTAAGTGTACAATTTTTTGTCGATAAACTAAGCAACTTCCTGATGGTCATCAACATGTTCTGAGATAAGTTTATTACAAGACGGCTAGTCTTTCAAGCTGATTTACCGATTCTTTCACGTGCGTTTTAATGGGAAGCTGGAATAGTTTATGCTAATAAATGGCATTGATTCCATTCCACCGAAGTTGCGTATGTCGGAAATTAAATCATATGAGGAGGGGCATTATTTAGAAAATGAATCTAATCCCACAGTACGTAAAAATTGAATGAGACTTTTCCAGAGCATGTCCTACAACGGGTTTATAACTTTTAACGGAATATTTTCGCGAACCTTTTATTACCTTTCATGTTCCTCTGTTTCCTGCCATCATTAGCACGCGACATTAAACTCGATAGTAGTAAATTTAGAGAATGCCATCTTCCCAGCGGTTTTTCTATTTGAAACACTTTAATTTTAAATACGGAGCACTATTTGTCAAGGCACCTTAAATGAAGTGGTCAGTGGTAATATAGACGACCGTTTCTTAATTTTGAGGTTGCCGGATAAGTGGTTGTTTAAACTGATTTTCTAACCTTAACTCGTACCTACTGTTGATTGACCTGCGTCTCTTTTATGGCCACTGACCAACTGCGTAAATTTGTACATCCGTACTGCCATAAATTTAGGTTTAATCTGTCACCGTCAAACTTGTGTTAAAGATATGTGGTTAACGATTAAAATCATCGCCACTTTTTTTGCGTTGCCTTTAGTAAGTCTGCCGGATATGAATTTCTAGTTCAAACTTTCCTCGAAGCTTCGTTAATGTTTTCAGGACGTGTACCGTTTCTCTTGTGAAATAAACGCAGGAATGAAGGAATGGATCAAAGTTACATAGTATGAAAGGGCTGTTAGAATGTTTCACGTGTTTATAAAGCCATTATATATCTAGCTACGTTAATAAATGAATTAATAAATCATTTACATTCATTATTTTGCTTTTTAACGGTATAGGTTTCCAATAAATTTGGTAAGGCATCAGGGTATTTTTAAATTGTTCTTATTTGAAACCCGTACTCTGTTTACAATCTTGCTGACTGGAATTAACTAATGTTGTTGGCCTTCCGCGTCATTGGATATGCATCGATTACCATCAATGATTGACCTTTGACTTGCAGGTTGATCAATGGGTCACAGTTTATATTATTTCTATTCTCCCACTATTTCCGTCATTATTGCAAATCATTTGAATAATTATTTTCTGATTTGTCTCAGCTAATTGAGTATTCCAATCATGCTCAACTGTTTCTCCGTCTCCTTCCCTTTCTCTTACTGTCAATTTCCATAAATATGAAAACTAAGTCAAAAATTTTCCTGACGAAGATACTTATCCCTTTTTATTTTTAAACCCACTTCTGGACATATTCTCACACACTCGCTAGTCCTCTTGTGGCGATGGTGATAATGATGCCTGTCATAGAATCTCTGCCTGTTTGTTTTTGTTATCTTCATAAATATTTTTCTGCATTCCGTGGAACTGTAAAAAGGGGTATTGTGTTTAATTCTCATCGAAGACAGTGATTGATTGCTTCTATTACAGAAAGCAGGTTTTGTGAGGTTGTTGTTGAAAACAGATAACACCCTGTAATATCCTTTCATCTTCTTTTTAAGAATGTTAGGGCTTCACTTGTGAACCATTTTAGCTCTTCCTTTAAGCTAATCTTGAGTTTCGCTACTTTTAATATGCTAAATGGACTCTTTATTATTGTTTATTTGCTGTATTCCCTTCATTCTCTTTAGACAATACCATCGTGTACCATTGTCACTTTTTTAGAGATTAGTTAATCCGAAAAATAGATGAATCTCCTTTGCGCATTCCTTTTAGTTGATGTTCACTTTCACACCTCATTTTTATTTTGGTCAGTGCATTGTCTTCCCTTAGGAGATTTTAATTTTTCAATAATGAAATAAGATTTTTCAAATATACTTTTCGGCTATCACTTTAATATCCATTACTATTCTGCTCTGAGTACCTGACATCACCCATCGAGTAGTGTCTCAGATAGCTCTTAATCTATTATCCACTTTACGACAAATTATGGTGGATTAAACTTAGACGACTGGTTCAATGAAGAGCTTTACTCGAGTCCCAATTAAAAACATTCGATATCAGAATCGATTTGTCTCACTAGCTATCTTTTGGTCAATAAGAGCCCCCTTTGATAATTATCTAGCAGTCATTATTCGCGTTTCTTTTCACAAAATTTATTGTCGGGGGATATTTTATGTTCAGTTTTGACTTCACAAATTACGATTAGATTCATTTTAGCTTCTGGAGGGGTTCTAAGATTATTTGGTTTTTACTGCTTCTTTTACATTTGTTTGTCTTTCCCCTTACAGGAAGTGCCGGCAATCTTGCCAGAGCAGAGCTCGATGGCCTGAACAATTTGGCGAACTTTTCAACCTCATCATCAATTTCACCTCTGCGCTATGCCCAGGGTCACTCCGATTCCAGTTCTTTCATCTCTGCTTCACTTTCTCGATGTAAGTGTATATTGCTACTTATTTAGTTTAAGTGGGCGTTTTGTCTTGAATTTAGTTCTATTCCCGAATTTCCTATTTGGTAAACATATTTTTCGGTGCAACTCATAATTCAATGATTTGCTCTCCAAAATAACGTTATGCTAATCTTACTAAAGCTTCTTACTACTAACTGGGCTGTGCTATGGAAATCCCGAAGGTTCCCAAGTCATGATTTAAACGACTTCAATTACAGGGCTGACAAGAGAGAGGCTAGAAAAATTTATTTAGAAGATATAATAATGGGACTGCGCCGGGGATTTTTGCCAATATAGTTTTCATTCGACTGTCAGGTGCTACTCAGAGTCTTGCTCCAAAGGATTCGTAGGTGAGAGCGTCATAGTATCATTGTTTTCCATTAACTGTACAGATGCCGATAGAAAGCTCAGATATAGAGCTACGTAAATTTAGAATAGTGTGACAGTAGTTATGCGTCAGAACAAAGCTACATTCCTGTAATCATTTTAAGTCCCTATGTCTTCCGATTTTTCCGTTCTTCCGCTCTCTGGTGTCCCAAGGGGCCTATCCGCGAACGGTTGCCTCTTAATATATTCATAACTTACAAGTTTATCATAATTTCCGGAGTTCATTGAAATGACCGCAAAATTCAGTGGTTCACTGTTCTAATAAGCTTGCCTTGTAACTCCCTCAATTTAGTTGCTTTTTATTCCATTTTTGCAGTCTGTTACAGGGCGTTTTTGTTGCCTTTCTAGACACTGTCAATCAACAGAAGACAGTAAATTTAATTTGAATTCGTTGACATGTGTGATGTTTTGCTTCTATCATGCTTGATTCTTGGAGGCGTATCTTCTTTACTAGAACGCATAGAACATCTCCTTGACAAAAATGGATGATTATAAATGTGGGGTTTCGGTGATTTTTGCTTGGACAGACAACAATAAAGGTAGGGTTGTGATGAGGGATTCCCAGAATTGAACGAAATTTCTGGTTTGATATTGGTCAGAATTCACCGCTTAATTTATCTAAGGTAATAGCATTTAATTTTAATTGAATTATCATTGTATTTTTACAGATAGAGGAAGCCTAAAGATCTCGACATGATGTTCGAAGAATCTAGGTAATATTCACTTTTCTAATTATTTGCAATCTTCATCTTATAACAAGATGAAAATGAGGTTAGATAGTGTCAAGTTGGTTTTAAATCAGAAATCATGAAAAGTGAAATGAAGGTAAAATGAGGGTTAGGAGCTGGGTGGATTAGCTGCCTGGTATGTCGGGGTAAGTCTTTAAATGGAAGTTGAATTAGTATAGCTCTTGGGAGGAAGTAAGTGTCGTGACTGAAACAGCTGGTCTGGACTGAAGTGTTTCACTCTACGACAATTTTCTATGTTCCTCAATAATGTGTCCTTAATTAACTTAACTTCCTCATTTGTTGTTGTTATCTGGACTGATCTAGATGTATCCGTTGACTCAGTGACCCACAAATGATAAGTGTTTCTTGTAATTTATTTTTTTAACTGAGACTAGTTACTTACTACACGAATGTCTTTTCATTTTGATTTCCTACTCTAGAGCAAGATACGTACATATTTAGCATCAACTCTCCGGGCGGTAAAATAGATACATAAAAGGGTTCCAGAGATAACTAGGGTTTACACTATATCCGTTCCCTCAAATAAGCGTAAAAGACCCACATGCAACCTTCACCGCAAATTAGATCACAACATTTCAATATAACAGAAAGTCTTTTGAACCTCAATTTGTCTATTTAAAGAACAGTTGACTAATCATCACAGTTTATTATTCAGTGGCTGTTGTTGTAATCTATTTCATCTATCTAAATTGTAGCGGGCTTTGGAGAATCTAGCAGCGACAACCACTCTCAGACCAGTCTGAAACATAATTTCGAGCATTTCCGTCCCCCACGTCCACCCCCAGGCATTTCTCATCACAGTGATGGAGTGGCGGTCGGCAACATATCTGGCCCTAATGGCAACGGTAATCTATCTGGTGTCGGCGTTATCACTCGGTCTGCGGCCTCTGCTTCTTCGAACTGCTTTGCTGGCCGCTTTGATGGTGGGGCCTCATCTACTTGTTCTTCGACGACCTCTACACCCTCCACACCGACTAGAAGACAAAATCGTCGAACCAAACTTCCTCCTGTGAAGATTTCGTCCTCAGGGATTGAATTGGATGATATTTTGCGGAAGATCCAAAAGTAGGTCTACTGAATGATATATATAAGAAGTATATTTAGCCGTCTAAGTTACTTAAGTACTGAAATGATTGCAAGGAGCAACTTCCTATCCTGACCTCTTAGAAGCTTTGTCACTGAATACGTGTCTATGGCTCCATCGGTTTTAAACCTCTCTTAAAACCTGGCTTTAGAACTTAGATGCCAGTTGCATATTGTATGCGAGATATACTTTTTCTGGTCAATTACGATAGATGGGTATTTCTTTGGCTTTCCAGATTCATTTACAAGATTAAATAGGAGGTTATGGCTCTTATTCGTTGTTGTTTTCAAATTGCTTCCACCTAATGAATAACATGGCATAAGCTATTTTGTTTTATTGACGGATGTTCCTTCATTCGTCTGTATTAAAAATAACTTCCTTTATCCTAAATCTGAATAGTATTTTTCATAAAATTCGCTATTAGCTGACTATTATTAAGACTAATCTACAGCATTTTTTGCTGAAATAGAAATAAAACCGATCATAGGTCGATATACTGTTATTTTGCGATCATTTAAACAGTAAGTATAAAAGGTTGGAAAATGTTAGCAATAATTCATTTCAGTTTCTTTTCATAGTTGGGTCAGGTACTACATAGCTAAAAACATAGATTCATTTATTTGTTCTTTGATTAACCTTAGGCTGCGGATTCTAGATTGAACCGGTGAAAGTTAGTGAGATTATTTCTTGTCCAGATGTAAGTTAACTTACATTCTCTCGGGATGGAAATTCTCATTTAATTTTCCATGTGAATGAGTTATCTTTGAAATTTATTGGTATCGATTTCCTGCATTCATTCTTTTATCTAGATGCATTCTCCCTAAAGGCACCTATTCTTATCAATTTTCTTCTAGTTGACAAATGATTAAGTCGTTTTTATCATTTTTAATTTATATACCATGCCAATCCATCCATATATTCTGTAGTGTTGTTATGTTACATGAGTGCATTTTTGTGCAATTCTTAAATTCAATTCATTTAATAATTTGGTCTTGATATGCTCAAAATATCTGCGACTTCTACTTTAAGGTTATCTCTTCAACAATTTAGTCATTTATGTTGCATCTGTTTTAGTTGATTTTATCTATCTTAATGACTTGCTGTCTGATCAGTCTGTTCTTATCTTTATGTCATTCTTAATTTGCACTCCTATTTGTCATGATTTCACGAGAATTTTCTCCAATTGAATGTAAAAATTGGTGAGAGCTGTTTTAAAATTTTATTTTTTTGCATTAATTGAATTAGCAATACACTGACTAATAGTGTATATTTCTGGGCGCGAATTTCAGGTTCCAGCTCGCTTTTCCTTAATCTAAACAGTCCTATTTCATATTACTCCGAAATTATTTCCTCTTTATTTATCGTTCATGAAATGCAATTTTTCACATATTACCTAAAACAAAGGAAGGATTTTACTTTTTCATCATCCAAAGACATCTGCATAAAGTTACAGGTAAACGGTTCAGTACGGATTTAGAAAAGGGTTCGAGTAGAAGTAGAGATTAGAGCCAGGACGTCAAGAAGTTTTACGATTCTTAATCTATGGTTTCATTTTTTGCACTTTTTTGCTACTTGGTAGAGTCCACCGCTTTGTATTCTAATGTTTCAATTTCCAAATTTTAGCTTCCAACCCCCTACTTCCATGAGTGAAATCAGTGTTTGCAGTGTCTGAAGTTTGTTGACCATTCGATTAATTTGGATGGCTGTTTAATCACTCCAAAAACATTTTATTTTCTAGTAGCCAAGGTACTTGAGAGTGATAAGAGCTGAAAGGGTTCTAAAATAATGGAGTTCACTATTGTGTGAAATGTAGTATTAGAGCTCAAACGATATACACAATAAAACCGATTTTTTCTATCTAAGAAATCCCAGATGCATTCGTTAGGTACCTTGTCTAATCACGTTTTCCATTTTCGCCACTAATCATCCCAATAAGAAATGAAGCAATCTATTTTTTTAATGAATTCCTTCTAATCACTCGGTTAGAAATCAGTCACCTCTAAAAAACATGCAACTTAATTTTTCACTTTCGTTATTATTGCCAGTATGGGAAATCTGCCATTTGACCTTCATTACTTGAAGGATAAAAAAGTTGATCAAGTTATGAAATGTTTGACTTTATAATAGGGTGAAAGTTGAAAATTTTTCGAGGACATGAGCGGAATTCATAAAATTCATTGAACTAGGTGATATTCGTACATGAACAAATGCTTTCTTTATAAAGTGGCAGTGAAGAAAAGCTTTCATTGAGTTGCTAGTCTTTCTCTGGGTCCGAACTATCACAAATATGGTACACGGCCAAGATGATATTAGTAGCCCTTACCATCATGCCAATAGCGATGTACCTTTATATTATCGGGAGCATTGTCTTATATCAAAAGGTAAATATTGCCTTAATTAGATGGAAAGAGGAGTTAAATTTAAGAATTTCAATCTTGAGTATTAAAGGTTGCCTCTAAATCTGGAATTGTGATTTGTATCTCTTTATTCTTAAATAGCTCCTTGTCCTAGGATATTTGAGAACATGAAAGTTGGTTTGGACTTAGTTTCGGTGCCCTGAGTGAAAATTAATAAATTTCGGTTTCCATAGTCAAAAAGAGCATATTACAATTTTATAATTATTAAATCGAAAAGCAAATCATATTGCTTTTGACAGCAGAAAAAGGAGCAAATCTAGGGTTATAACAGCTTGTATTATTGGAAGGTAGAATATATGTGTACGTATCTATATCCAGAACATGTCTTCTCTTTTGTATATTGTTTTTTTTGGAAGTGAGAAATTGGCTGATTCAACATTTAATTTTAAGTTAAAGTATTTCATAAAGCCCTTTTTCTTTACACTTATTAATATGGTTTCTATACAACACAGGTAGTTACTTTACCAGCCCTTAAATTAATCTTCTCTTTATAGAGATAGTAAGAACATGAACCTAGACAATCACCAAATAAACATGGCTGTGCAGCGTGAGATCCGTCTTCGTAATCGTATAATCAATCCTCCACCCATGGTGAGCCTTGGTGGCCCCAATCGCACGCCCAGCACTTCAAGCGTCAACGAACACTTGGGCAATCTCACTACAGCAGCCTCTACAACCACTCTTTCCGATGGCGCCTCTGTCGAAGGCGGCAGCGTCGACGCAGCCTCTAGCTCTGCAACCAATCTTCGTGTCTAGTTTGCGCCGGGCCATTCTATTCGCATAGAGTCATTCATTCATTTATCCGCCTTCCCATTTATCCATCCGTCGTCCGTCCGTTTGTCTTATCCCCCCTCCCACATTTGCCTTTTCGCTGTGTACATAGAAACAAAGTAAGAAATACAAATGCAGTCTTTCTGTACATATCTATATTTGTGTATGTCTGTTTGTGTATGTGAGCTGGTCTCTGATTTGTTTGTCTTTCTGCTCCGCCTTATTTATTCAGTCCCCTCTGCTCTTTCTAAAGGTGATGATTTTTATCCCCCTCCTCTCTTCTGAAACGTGAAACGGCAGCATTGATATTTCAGTAGTGAAAACGGTTGGAGTGTCTGAAGTCGGTTGGATTTCTCTGCGTGCTCTTTCTGTGCATATATATGAGCGCTTTGACTCCTTATTCAGCTATATTTAATCGCTCTATATTATCTCTCCCCTCTGCTACAGCATAACTTCGCGGGTTTGTACCACTTGTGCTCTCCTTTACCCTCTCTCTCTCTTCCAAATATGGTTAATTAATGGAATTGCACATCAACTCTAAAGAAACAAATTATTCGTTTTGTTATAATTTATAGTCAAAGCTGTCTAAGACAAGTGAATTTGAATAGAAAACGTTGAATGTACACATAAATATATTGGTTTTAAAATACTAACTGAAATAGGACGGCGAAGCGTTTGAGTTTATTGACAAACCGAAGCCTAAGCTGAAGGCAAGACCAGGTGGCTCTAAAATAATCCAGATTAAAAAGGGTTTTGTGTTTGCCGTTTGATTTTTATCTCAAAAACCCGGCCATGGAATATGAGTCTATCAAAATGTGTATAGGGTTTAACATAAGATTTAACAATATTTATTGAACGTAAATTAACACTAGCATTTGTCGGTACAGGAGGTCCTCTGAGTTTTGTTCAAATTTCCATGTCAAGTGGGTAGAGGGGAGGTAATTGGAGCAGCTTTTGAAAGGAATTTGCATTCTACCGTCTCTCTTATTGGCAAGAATTAATTGTTGCGGTCAAACATCAACTTCAGTGAATGAACATCAGCCATGCACGTTAGTAAATAGTGGTTTTTAGCATAATAATTCCCAATTCTCTTTAGTTAGGAGATAACCTTACTGAGACTGTGTGAAATTCGAATTCTGTCAGACTTCGCTAATGCGTCTGTCCAATCTGCACATTGGTTTTCAATGATGGGTGCTGTAAATCGCAACTTGTTCATTATTTCCTACACATTTTGAACTAAATAGATTTATCTTGGAAATCCCAGAGATCTGATCATAAATTCAAATTTTTGGATATGCTAATTCGTGCTCCCTTAATCGATTTTCCATGGTCACCTTAATTTTTGGAGTATATGAATATCATTTATATGACTTGTGATGCTGAAATATTTAATGAGTTAATTATAATGGCTGATATAGCTTTCCATTTATTTTGGTTTAAAATTCATAAAATACTTGTCAACGGAATAGCGGAAAACGATACGACTGTCAGATTATTTTACATGTGATGTCAAAGGAAGTGATGCACTTTCTGTAAAAAATTCATAGTGCACTTCATAAATACTGCTTATTGAAATTTGTAAAGTAAAAAAATTTCCGATTTCAAAGCTTCCCTATGTCAAGATCATGTAAACTGCTCAATATTATTTAAAATCGTTCTGCTTTCTCAACTTTTGGGAGGAAAATAAGTTAAAGTTGCAAGATCGAACATCCAAATTAATTAACTGGTCAGTAAGTGGCGCATCATGAAAATTAAATTTAGGAGCGTGATTGATCAACCCAAATTCAAAAAACAAATGAAGCGAAATTCTTCGGTACCTTGACATTGCTCTCAACATATATTAAATCTACCCCTCTTTAGAATTTATTAGACGAAACGTGGCGATTTTTGCTACTAATATCAGCTACTGAAATTTATATGCACTTATTACTCCCCCAAACACTTATTATTATTACCCACTGAATTTTTAAAAAAATGTAATTATTGTAAGTAATTAAAATTAGCTAACGAAAATTGCAATAATGATAAAAATTAAATTAACAATGTATTTTCAATTATTCATAAAATTTGCATATTTGTTAAGATGTGCTAAATTACAGGATCGTTGCCATGCCCAAAATTATGGCAACTGCGTAATATTATTGAATTCTGGGATTTATGGCCAGTTTGGAGGCCAATTAGGTTATGCCAGTTTGAAAAAGCTGAGAGGACCGTTTCAAAAAATCCTACTTCACTTGATTTTTAGGGTTCAGATTGTACAATAATTACTACATGGGTAGCTCACGTTTCAAAATTCAAGCTTCTTGATTAGCCTTCTGGATTGCAGCGAGTGCTCATCTACAATACCTAATACTTTTTAATCGGTCTATATTAAATAGAGAAATACCAAATATTGATGAAATTAAATATTAGCAAACATAACTTGAGTTTCTATTGAAGATAGTAATTACGAATATAAACAGGGTTTTCCGCCATACGTTACGAGGGAAGGGCATTATTTACCTGGTTTTTAATATAGTTATACGACTTTATTCATTTAAAATTCATTCTGCAGCCATGTAGTCTTCTTGACGTTCCACTCTCAAAGAGTATCATTAAACGAAATTGATCGATATCAAGGTTAAGTAAAAGTCGGAAAATAAATACTTCAAATCCTGTCGAACTTAACTGCTGAAGAAATTACATATGAAAAGATCAAATGCATAATGATGGTGAAAATATTGTTAAGTTGCTTATAATTCAACTACAAATAACGAATCTACAATGTAAAAACCATTTAGACTACTGTAAATAAATATATTAGGTATTTTATGATGCAGATCTAACCGTAAACTGCGAAATATTACGAAAGATCGACCGTTTGAAGAAAAAATGAATCGAAACCTCAAGATCGATTAAAAAACGTTGCTCTCTGCATCTTTTTTCCCTTCTGTCAAATGCTTCCTAGATTTTAAAATTACAGATTTTTCCCATTATTGTGGGTAATAATGGTAATTAGACTGATCTATTAACAAATTTTCAAGTCTTGATACTATTTATTTGGTGGATTCAATATCTGTACTGACAGTTTTTTCTGCCTAACATAGTTGTCATAGAAATGTAGTGCTATAAAATTAATATACCAGAGAGCAAGTGATATGGTGTCAGTTATTGTGTTTGATTCTGATGTGGTTATAGTACAAAGTGAATAAAATCCCATGCCTCTTCAACAGCTAATATGTTTAGCTGTAACGATGCTCCCAGCATTGAAACATGTGGTTCTGATGTGGTGGGGAGCCTACGCTTGGTGATCTTAATGAATAAATAAACTGCTTGATTAGGATAACCGATGGTACTAGAATACGTTTTTTTGGAATTAAAGATAGTTATTTAAGCAGAATGAAGGTCAGAAAATTTCCTGCCGTGCAATTTTAATAGTTTCTACCGGTAGGGGCTTTTGAAGTGGACAAATTCTTAATAACCATACCTATAGATAAGTTAATTTGTCTGCTACAGATCACAGATTATAATTTATCAGAATAGCACAGAGCATTTTAGGTCTGTATGAGAGAGAGCATTAAAGGCCTCCCAGCAATAGATCATAGACATACATTTGAAATTTAGGCACGCAGAAATGCAAAAGCGGTGGAGCTCACAACACTACCGAGGCTGATCAAAGGAACCTCACTTACGTTAGAACATTCTGGAAAGTGGAGTGTGTAGCCGATCGTGTAGCAAGCAAGCAGAAGTCTCCCCGGTCGACCACCAATCAATATCCCTGCAGCGTAGCGTTGATTGAATTTTATGATTAAGCTTTCGGCAGCGAGCCAGAGTGAGCAATAAACTCTCTCCACGAAATACCTTCTTTGTTCTTGCTACTTTGGACACAGCCTAGCTAATTTTGGGGGCAAATTTAATCAAGAGGATTCTGCTAGAGGTTATTTGGACTGCTTAAGAGAATTACTGAGGTTTAGCAAAAAGGCTTATTTGGGTAGTATCCGCTACAAAGCGGAGTAACTTTAACGTACTGCATTTGTAAAGATGCTAGTAGCGTTACTACCCAGATTTCAAACGGTGAATTGAAATCTTTACGCTTACTTGTTCTTTCGAAGAAGCGAACATCGATTTATTAAAATGGGATTGAGAAAAAATTGTCAATACCTGTAACAATTCAATTTATTAATGACCTTGGTATAATATTTAATTTTCTCTACGTTATGTTTAAAGTCTTAAAAGGAGCAGAAATCGTAAAAGCTTCTACTCATTTAATTTTATCTGAAATATTTATCCTGTCTATAAACAACAAATAACCAAGTTGAGAAGTGAGAATTCGTAGGTTTATATGTTTCGTATGTATTTACAATAGTTAACAGTATAATGGCGAGTGATTAGTGAAGTCTTTAGGAGAGGATTAAAATATGCAATTGTTTAACATTTTCAGGATAGTCATATGAGTAAAAAATATACGCTACTCCTACTCCCGTTTTTGAAAATATATTCCAATTATAACCATAATGACTTCTTCAATGGCCTTCAACTGATTATTCGTTTATTATAAGATCTATTAACGAGGATCAGAGCAGGTCTAATAATCCTTTAACCCCAAGATAACAAACCCAGTTTATAAAACGTTGTAATCTTATTTTATGCTATATTGTTCATGTTTAATGAGAAATACTATTTTGTTCATTAAGATTAATGGATTGTCGTCAAGCCAGATCAATATGAATGATTCGGTTAATTTATAATTTAATCAAGTATTCACTAAATGAATTTACAATGTCTCCCCTTCATTCTAATACCTCATTTTTTCAATCATGTAAATAATACGATATTTATGATTTTGGAATATAATCATACTATTTATTTATGAATTTATTTAACCGATGATTTCTCCAAATAAGATTAAAAATGACACACTTAAATATGTTCCATTCCACTTCATTTAAATTGGTTTAGTTTGCATATTTACAAATATAAATCAAGTCGCAAACTCCTTTTAACTTTCTTCAGGCGAATAGGCACTCTTTGAATAATTAATGATAATTTACTTAAAAGATTATCTTGATCATATGAACTTAATACTTTTATAATCTGCTCTTCTCTATAGGATGCCGTAAACGACTCTTAGATTCCCTATTACATTGCACCGGTTACAAACACGACACGACAACACCACAATAAAAAACGACCCAAACCACTATATCAACACAAGACGCACATTCTCGTATGATAGGTCGATTTATATTATGCGCCATTTGCAACAGTGATGCAAATAAATTCATTCGAACAAAAGAAAATTAAAAGAAGCAAGAATCAAAAGGTGGAAAATAAAGAATCTTACATATAAGAATTATTTTGGACAAAATATTATTTTCTCATATGTCACATACTTAAATACATTTGAGAATCAGAAAATTGCGAACGAATTAACGAAGCATGCAGAGATGGTCAATTTCTAGAATGTACCGAGAACATTTAATATGATTGCAAGGACATGAACTGCTCCAGCGGCGAAGTAATCAATATGCACATCGGCAAATCCGGCAGTCACGGCTTCGGTATTCGTCTTTGTGCATATTTGGTTAAATCCAATAACCAGGGGAGAAAGGTAGCATTTTCCTTCAGAAAATACTGAAACGCTATTTTACTATTTAATGTTAATTTTTGATAATTATCAAAATTGACGAAGTAAACATTTTCAATCGCTCATTAATTAAGCAAAACTATTTGGATACCTTCTAATTGAGGAACACGTAATCGGTCAATTTGATTATCTTTTCCCATCCAGTGATAACATGACGGAGTAACGGTGACATCTGATGAAGAAGGATCGAAAGTCAATACCCATCTATAGGATGTATATCCCTTTTGCTAGATGACTGATTCAGTTGTCTTAGAAGCTAGGCTTCATTAGAAGTGAACTTTCACGTATCCTAAGGAAGCTAAGAATGAAGAACCCCAAATTACAATTCTAGTTCCAGAGGAACCCTTACTTTTGAAGAAAAATATCCTCATATTCTACATTACCTCCTATTTGACAACCAGAATATTTGAAGCTATTCGACTTTATGTCCAAATTGTATTTGTGAAACAAACATTGGTTGATCTTTTTTGTCAAACAAATAAACTTTATAATAACAGATGGCACGGAACATTAACTACATTAACTAACTAACTAACATCTACAATATACGGTGTGTGAAAAGAAGGGAAATTAATGCCAATTAGTAATTATGACCACAATTAACACTACGCCATACGAATATTGATCGCAGATTTGCTGGGAGGCCTCTGTACGCACACCAAAGCTTGCCGATATGCGACTGGTAGCACGCCGCATTTTCCAGAATGTTCTAGCACGTGAGAGACCACATTGGACAGCCATGGTGGCATTGTTCACTCCACGGTCTTTTAGCGTTCTTATATAAAGCAAATATCATAAAAAGAGAATTTATTTCAAATTTCCCGATGATGACACATTCTTTAATTTCTGATGACAAATTTTAAAATCTTTATTTAGCGATAAAAATATGATTTATTAATATTATTACCCCTTGGAAAACAAAATTAAAAATTTCAATTGTGGGAAGCAAATGACATCGAATAATAAATATCCAACAATTATAATGATGATTGATCAAAAGTTTTTGAGAGCAACGTATCAGGGTATCAAATACCTCAGTTAATTTGATTTTGGGATCAAGGTTGTATAATATTTAATAAGCGGGTAGTCTGCATTCAATAATTCAAGTTTTGTTATTAGTTCCTTTAAGGAAAGTTAATTATTGACCAGATTTCTTCATGAAAAAAAGACGGTCTTGTCGCTTCAATTCATTTCTCCATTCCAACGGTTGAGAAGGTAAATGATCTAACGTACAGTTCCTACATAGCAGATGTGGGATAGCAAAGTTCCGTAGGTTATGAATATATATACGTAAGATATGAATGTGTTAATGAATTAATGTAGAAAACTTTAGTTTTATATTTACCCAGATATGGTAATCACTTTATACATTCAGTTTAGGGTACCAAAAGTTTGTTTTACCCCATAGCAGTAACAAATCGATTTTCCAACTTACTAAAGTTTTCCGATTGCTAATGGAAAATTTCTTAGGAATTTTGGAAATTATACATTTACTTGAGCTTTGCTATATAAAAAAAATTAGCGATTTACGAGATAACAGCTGCTTTCATGTTTCTCTCTCTCCTTCCCTTTCTCTCGTCTAAATATACCATTTATTCATCTCAAGTCTCGTTCTTCCAATCTGGGAACGGTTGTTAGTTCTGGTTAACCCAGATTTTAAAGGAGATATCTTAGCCTAACTCAGTTAAATAATTATAACAGTTTTGCTCGAGATTAATGCCACTTTGTTGGCTGTCATACCTTCACCTGGACTAAAAGGAATCGAAAAATCCTTTGCTGTGCGTCGGAAATGCAAAATCGATTCCACGTCATCGACATATCACATCCACGTTATAACCAACAGAGGTCATAACATAATGAAATAAAGAGCCGTTCATCTATTGGTTCTTCGTCTGACCAATAATATTCCGCCACATCTATTAATAATATTAAGGTCTGGCTAAATTTTCTGGGCAAATCCAATTCTAGGAGTTTAAATAGAATCTTAACTACATTAATAAATGTATATTTATAAGACTATCCTTGCTCAGTTAAATTTCTCCGCTAAGAATGTCATTAATTGTATCATACGTTCACAACGGAGGGCCTGACCACACGAAGTACACTGCAGAAATCAATGTTCTTTTCCTTCCGCCTACCAATTTTCTGGACAAAGATGGTTAGCCTATGCTGTATCTCATTTCTGGCGCATAATATTGCAGATAAGCTCACAAAATTCGATATAGACGTGGAGAAACTGCCTTGAGCTATCATTAGCGAAGTCTTAGTTACAAGCATGGGGAAGACAATTACTAGCCCCCAGACAGCAAGGGGAGGCCAAGAGTTCATTGTCCAGAATTCAGGTGTTTGTACATCAATGAAGGAAAGCGTAAACTTTGACTGGATTTTTTCATTAATTACCATAGGTTTGTAATGACCATCTAACTGTCATGTTGATGCAAATATATAAAAGATGCTATGCAATTAAGTTGATCAGCCACTCAAGATTGAAACGATCCTGGTCGTTTAAACGGTTACGACTTTATGCACATGGCTGAGAACCTACCCCATCTTATTTAAGTAAATTTAAAGAAAAAATATATGAGAAAAGTAAGGCAATGCTTTGCCATATACATGAAGTTTACTATTGATTACAAACTTATCTTATCCATGTCCAATGCTTGAAACCTCCACGTCATTGTCTTAGCGGGTCATATCATGGTAGGTCACGGCATTATGAGGCCAACCACCACTGATCGATTCGTTCATTGTCTTACAAATCAAGTTCTACCACATCGAAAATGGAAGACTATTAATAGTTATAGCTGATTAAATCTTCTCCGAACAATCGTGACATAAATAATTCCTAAATCATGAAATAATGATCCAGGTGTGAAACAATTCTGCCTTGTCTTTCTCCTGGAACCTTAGTAGTTTTTGTCCATAAAAATGGAGAAACAATCTTGCTTTACAACTTATACAAACACGGAGCGTGACCAGTCTAGTCTAGTAGATGGTCTATGTTGGCTACCTGAGATTATCATTCTCTAGATGTTCTCTTAAACACAAACCCGCCCATAATTTCTAGATTTCTGAACAGTAAGAGCTTGCGTCTGTCGATTGATGTTTAACAAAGTCGATTTGACTTTTCAATATATATGGCTTGTAAAGCCTAAAGTGATATCAAGGCTGTCCAATGGCATCTCATCACGAAGACTGAAAAGTGCAGCTAACGTCATAAATCACATACCAGAATACTCTGGAAAATTCATGAATTCTGAAAAGTTTCAAAGAACAGTTAATCACAGGCCTGTATGCAGATTCCTTTAACCAATCAGAGTTCGAAATCTTCAAGAATCAATCAGCATCTCACAGGTCACTATAGCCACATTATAAATAGCCTGCGTAAACAAATATTAATGAACAGAACTGTCATACAACATCGCAGCACCTCAATAAAATCACTTGTTTCTGAATCAACTGACTTCCTTCTTTTCGGGTTTAGCTAAGTTTAAGTCTTGGAAGCTTTCTACCCGAAGCGTTCTACTAGAAGCAAACTCAACATATTCAATATATTCACTTTGGTGTCCGCTACAGACTAAATAAAATGATGTTCATAATATCTAAATCAGGCATGATCAAAATTCTCTTTAAAAATTTTTTCTAATATTTATTTTTCTATGAAATGATGTAAAAGAAAGATTAAAAACTATAAAGGTCCTCAGCTTAGTTAAATGTCTCTATCTGAAATAAAATTTCAGCTCTAAGACTTAAAGGCTTTTGAATGAATTTTATTGTAATACCGTAATCAACTGCCTTTGGGGAAGTGACTGCATTGTTTGCTTAAAATGCCTCGCAATTTCCAGGATAAACGTATTATTTTTGAGGACTATAATAGGAAATTAACAAAATTCGTTTCACATAATTTAAAGTTGTATTCAAAATCCCCAATTAAAATTACTAGAGAACCATTATTATTTATGAAAATGGCCTGGATTAGCATCTTGTAATAAAGAGAATGAACCTGTCTATTTCATTATATTATTATCAAGTTAATATGCTTGTAATCGGATAAATTAGCGTCCAAATCCGAGAAGATATCGAGACAATTCATTATACCGTAATAATCACTTTGGCATTTACCCACAGCTGGCGAAGAAGTATTCTTATCCTCCCTGCTTTCATTAAATGTTCCCTTTTATTTTTAAAGCGGTAAATTTTAAAGATTTATGCAGATTTCATTTATATTTCTAATGTAAATTAGGCCAACGGAAATAAGTGAAAATCATTTATCTAGTTATTTTACGAAGCATTCACATTGACAATTGTGGCAGTTCTTTTTCCCTTTAAGAGAGCAATTCTTTATTTTGCATAGTAAATAAAAAAATCTTTGTTTCTTTCTGCCGAATTAAATGAAATTCCCCTAAATACCGCAGTATTACTTTCCTTGGCCGAGATATATGGAGTATCTAAGCCAAAAAGTGGAGGATACGCCTTGAATCCATGCAGAAAACAGATGGCCCAAATGGTGTGATTGAAGGAAACTTTTTAGTCTGTTTTAGACGAGACAATGGTATCGAGGTGACATGACTGACCACACAATTTATTTGGCTGAACAATAGGTCCTGAATATCATGGGCACGAACTTCTTAATATTTAGGACGATGTGCGTGGATAAGGAGGAAGTGAATAAACTAATTTACATTATAAATTTCAGAATTAAATCGTTCAATGATCTCTATACAAAATAACAGTGTAGAAGCTGCCATCCTGATTAATTTAAAATCACATGAGATAAAAAATTGTTTTTATCCATTAAAAATAAAATTAACACTTTCAAACGTTTTATGTATGTTATTGTTACTTGTCCACAGATATGACATTGGTGTTTAAGTGAATTTATTATTTAATTTTGTAAAAATTACGTCCCTTTGCACTCGGTGACTTGAAACTTTACAATAAAGATCTCTTCTCGCTATCGAGTTCTGGGCTTTTTGAGACAACGGGATTATTTTACAATGAAAATTGTCAGTTTCAGTTCAGTATATTAGATAGAAATAAGTTTGTTGCTAACGGCAGGTCTTAAATTACGCAAAATAATGAGAATGGATAATTTTAGGACCTCCTGAATAAAGTCCCTGGTCATCAGCCCTCGGTCAATAGTTAATTGACTAGTGGTTCCCATATGTGTGGCTGAGAACGGAATCTCCCCACTGCTGTCCTATAGACTGACTGGCAGCCAACCATTTCCTACGTATATAAATCCATAGAAGTGAATGCATTTTCTCGAAAGGTGATTCTCTGTTTTCTTCCTACAATGTTAATACAGCTGCAACGTCACCTCTTTTGGCATCCAGTAAAAGCGTAGTGATAGCCTATATTATATCACCTGTTGCTTACTGCAGTCATAGAATGCAATAGATATAACTATCCATTTTCTATTTTGGCATTTATGAATTCATCTTAAGAATGAATTCAGAACCTGTTTGGGAAATTAATCATCCTGATATTACATACAAAAGGTAAGTACCAAAATACCCTGCAGTCTATTATCCAGTCCTCAAATTAGCTCAAACTGATTGTACCACTTTGCTTTCGTATTAAGCCACCGCATTTAAACTACATGGCAACAAAGGTAATGGAAGAATTGAAATCTAAATTTTGTTCTCATAGGTGATCCTTACTCAAAATATATCGAAATTGTTCAGCGAGTTATTCGATAAATAGATAAAGGAGGATTTGTGATCCTCCTCCACAATGCTTCCTTAGGGTTACGGTTCTTTACCTTGATTTTTCTGAAATCATAACCACTCCGCGAAACAAAAAGAATGGTGAAACTGTAAAAACGACCTTTAGAGCAAAGCATTGCAATTAAGTTATAAAGAGAGAAATCAAATGGAAATATGGGAATATCAAAGTTAAAGAAGATAGAAATGTTTTATTTACAGGTTATTCAAGTAAAAGTAAGAGAACTTAAAAGCTATACATTATAAACATTATATCTCTGATATAATCTATTAATAAATTGGCTCATTTTTTAATTTCTTGCCAGTGATGCAATGGCCAACGATCGATACACATCGATGTACATCCAGTAGCTTGGGTGACTAATCGTACTGGTTTATTACGGTCGACAAGAGGTGGTAGAGCGTGAGTTATTCATAAGGGTGACTCCAAATCATTTTCTCTCAACCTAACCAATCTGAGATGTTTTATGAAATTCCACTTGAAATGGACTAAAACATTATATTCAGCTTTTAACGTAAAATTGAATAAAATGGCGATCTGCCAAGTTATATGAAGTCAAGTATCTACTTTTGCTTCTTGAGCATCTCTGCTCACTTTGCAGATAGATAAACTTGTAATTTAATCAATATTAAGTGAGCCCATGAAAGATACCTAACAGATTACCATATATTTGCTATATACGTTGTGAAAATACTGATAATGATATCGTAGATTCAATCAGATGAGAGGGTTTTCTCATTTAAAATGTTGAGACTGCCGAAATATGACATCCTTTTGAGATTACAGGTAACACTTAATATTTAAGTAACTAATTTGAAGATCAGATAGTAACTTATTGCGTAAAGTGATCTATCACTTCTAAAGAAAAAGATTTATCTTGAAATAAGTAAACGTATGCACTTTCTGCTTACTCTTACCTCTATAAAAAGAATTTCCATATCATATACGGTGAAATACTTCCACGTCTAGGTTTTTCTACGCTCTTCTTGGGTAGGAGGATGGCATGATCGAGTCCCCTGATGAGAAAATCGAAATTTTTAACGTATCTATTACCCAAATTTAATCAGTACGTATGGATATTTCGCTGACTTGATGCGTATCGATGGAATAAGAGCCCCCGACCCTTGACTTCGTAGAAGAATGCGTTAGCCGTTGTGCCAGTGACATAAATTATTGAATAAAACATCGATTACCGATTACCTCACGGAAATGTGGCATCAGAAATCAAAATGAATAGTTATTAAAACGTCGATAAAAACAATTAACTTCAACAATTATCACGGGTTGTTTAAATATTTCTTGAATAAATAATATTAAAACACATTGACATTCTCACTAGTATATTTTAATAAAAATAGTTTCCTGCCGATTTCATTCATTATCACAAGTAATCACATTTCTATCCAAAATTCGTAAATTATGTATCAGGCGTTTAATAAATGCACCAGATCTTCATTCGCGATTAACGCAGTGTTTGTCTTTTAGAGGAGTTAATTTTTCATATAAAGTTTAAATCCTGTTATGAAGGTTTTATAATTTGTGTCAGCGCAGTTTTACGATTATATACTAATAACTCATTCAAAATTTGCTGACGGTGTCTTTTACTTAAAAATCCTAAGAAATCCTATTTAAGTTTAATATTAGGGAAAAAAGTAATGGCATCATAATCTCATTTAACAAAGAACCATAAATGCGAATAAACTTATTGTCGAAATTCATTGTAAAATTATTCTAAAGTCATCCATTCAAATAAACAACAAACTAACCAGTTCCATTTGCAAGAAAAGGAATTTGAAGGTAAGTGTTGAAAAAACGTGTGAACGCATGCATGAAAGTGAAATGAAAATTATGTCACCATTTAGAACTTTCGTTTGATTTAGGACAATTTGAGATAACTTATTCGCAAAATATGCAACTATAAAACTTCAAGGATATTCAAACCAATTCAAATATTCCCTAGTCATCTTGAAAATAATTTGGCCCTCTCAAGTATCCCGTGGAAGTCAAGACCCAGAAGATGCGATTGATAACTCAAATTGTATTATTTTATATTTTAGGAACAATTTTCCAATATTATTTATTTTATATCGAATGAGTCCAAATCGTAGTTTAGTATGAACCTTAAATGATCGATTTTGTTGATCATACAGACTACCAGTGATATGGGTAACGCATCAACAGTTGTCCAGGTTATTAAGACATTCGCCTCTCATTAACTTATAAGAACATGAGATGAAGACTGAAGTGAGCAGTTTCATCTCAAGTGCATATGTCTCTAAAAAGTTTCGGTTTTCGATCAGCAACATAGATCCCCTTTAACTCTCGACTTCCAGTACCCACTTCCATATTAAAATAAATACCTATTCCCTCCATCACTATTTAAATAAAATCACCGAGTTATCCACATGTTGGACTAAATCTATCTAATCTTATCATCTGATAAATTTGATTATATTCCTATTTGATGCAGTCGACCGTTAATTAGCCCATCAATAAATAATAACATATAATGTAACAAAATGAATTATTATCATGCAATGAATATAGCTTGACCTAAATTAAATAGCGATCTATCCTTATTTTCCACATCTTTACTTGAAGATCCTGCAATCAATCACTTGTTTACTTCTCTCCATGTCATTTTATTCATAGCAATATTTGAAATATTTAGCAGCGAAATTCAAACAGACGTGGTTCTGTTTTGAGTCCCCAATTCAGAAACTATCCTGGTGTTTTCACGTTATAGTAGAGAATGGTTTTCAATTAATTAATTAAAAACAGTCTCATTTGACATCGGATCTTGATATTAAAAGTGATTTTGAGTTCTTTTACTTCTGCCCCCTTATTTACTTCTAATTTCTATAAAAGGCATATTAAATAATAGTGCAAGACAGTTATTATTTTATTATTATTAGTTATTTTCATTGATCGTTTTTACTAAAATTCTAATAATTGTTTCAATTTTACAAAATATTTGTTAAACAAGTATTATTATTTCATTCCCACTAAAAAGTAACAAATTTAAATATGAACTTCAACTGTATAATTATTGTAAATAAATTATTGCTCCAATTTAGCTACCTATTTATTTTTCTGTTCCAAAACATAATCCTAATTCAGTTCATTTTAATTTAACTTTTAATACTTTTGAAATTGGGAGTGGGGGATATAATTGACGTTACGGTTTCAAACAAAACTTTTATGGCGGTAAATAGGAATAAAATATTGTAAGGCAGCATTAAAGAGAATCAAATTTGAATCAGGTGGTTAAAATTTGATATTTTAATATCATCTTTGAAATATACAAGAACAGGTTTTTCTTTCAGCTTTTAAAATCCTCCATGACGACAGATGGTTAATATTTATTAAACACATATCATACAGTAAAAATATATGAACTATTCCATTTAAAGCAACTACTTTAACATATATTCAATATCTATCTACAAATCCAGTAGTCTCTGATTAGAATGAAGAGAATTTCTAAATGTTTTCAACCCCCCATATTTTTCATCTGTGGAGTCTATAGCAAATATTTCTCAAATAGTTATGGCTGGAATCGGTTCCATTAAAAAAATCAATAAAGACCCGAAAACATACGGCTGATGTTATCTGTAATTGGACTGACTGCTTTTGCAATATCAGCTTAATGAATGACATAAGTCATATCAATAGATGAAATACCTTGTTAAGGTCCCCAATCCAATTTCGCAAATAAAACTGGCAAGTACTTCATCTAATTTGTTGTCCGCTGGGTTTTTTCTACGAGGCAGTCCTATTTGCTTTTGTCCGGTACCAGTAAATCAAAAAGTATCATGACAATCATCACAAGATTTTAGAAGGAATATAATGAGACTCCAGCATATTGTAAAGTTAAATTTCTAGATTAGATAAGCCTAATAAATCAAACTTTGTTTAATCAAGCTCCATACAACTAAAGCAGGGAATATAAAGTCCAGTAATAATTAAGATGTTGAGTCTACATTTACCGAAAAATACTTTAAATTGCGAAATACAAGCAATAATAGTAATAATTCCCGAGCCCATTTAGAAATGTGCTTTTCAACGCCTATCTCATGTAGAGAATGGCATCATAAAGCCTCTCCAGTGGGAGACTCAAATTCTCTCATGTATGCACTGTTCTCTCTCAAAGGTAAATTGAACTTGGCGGATTCAACATTTTGAAGTGCAATTAATGGGCCTGCTCAAAGTAAAAGCTTACTTACGAGGATGCGAATTTGATAAGACCAAGTAAAATATGTTCTTACTGATCTCAAACTTTAAAACCTTTATTCAGCTGTTGATTCAATTCCGCACGGTTCTTTTGTAATTGCGAATTTATTTTGTGATGATTTTTAAAATCTGGTAGATTCTGGAGTAGAAAGTATACTGTCTTGCCAGGTGCATTGATTACCGTGCTCACCTGCCATAGCAGAGTCCACGAGTTCAATTCCCATCGGTGCACGCCCAGCGAGCGGAATGGCAAACCACACTGGTTAAGTTTGACTAATGTATGGAGTAGCAGAATTTAAAATAGGCTATTAGCAAATCTATAATCACTTAACTTTGTTGTTGGGGATTTATGTTTCGAGGGAACTGTCGAGCCGACTTTTTTCCAAGTTAATTCGAAA
>CAADRB010000108.1:232675-265179 GCA_900708905.1 Hymenolepis diminuta
GGCTTTCCCTTGAGGCAAGATGTCATAATAACGAAAGCAAGTTTATAAAACTGCAGATCACATTGAGAAGACTGGACCCTCGAAAGCGCGTTTCAAGACCGGAGTGTCAAATGAAACAGCAAGCAAGTAACTAAAATGCATAGAACGTTTGCATTGGGCACGTTTAGGTTGGGCACGCTAATCGAAATCCAACCATAACAAATCAATATTTAGAATAACTTCCCACGGATGGGTCGTGAATTCGAACTTGTTTCAATGAGAGGAGATCGAGTGGATCCCCACTCAATAAGAGATAGAGAAAAATATTGCTTTCGATTGGGCTGGAAAGTGGTATTTGCCATGGCAATACAGAATACATTTTACAAACTTTAAGCATGGAAAACATGTGAAGTACCTAAATTGTCCAGTGAGGAATGAAAAGTGGGTGGGGCTGGGGAGGAGTGGCAGGGAGGAAGGGAGGGAGGGAGGGAGGGAGGGAGTGAGGGAGTTCAAATAGTCGGTGTGTCAATAGTCTTGTTTTTATTTTGTGCTGTAAGCATTTGATTGTCCACCTGCATAAATGCAATAGAAGTTATTTTGTAATGTTCGGATGGTCCAAAGTCCAGTTCATATGATTTGATCCATGGGTATGCAGGTGAGTTTATGCCTACAGTGTTCTGAGCTCGTTGACCAGTGCATTAAATTGAATAGCCCATTTAGCAAATTTGATTTATTTCTGCCTGTCATATTAACGATAATTATATGGTTATTGCTCCACGTTATAAAATGATCAGATTGAAAGTTCCATTCATTATACAGCCGTAGCCAATCTCAGCTTTAATTACTCCTTTATTTCCCATGAAAATGCTATTTAAAGAGAAAATATACACTAATTCAAGTACTGCTGACAGATTATTTTATTTGAATAAGGCACTAATGTTTTCTTGCGAAACTCAAATTGATTGAAATCTAATTTTAAAAGAGCTAAACTTACATCAGATTCTTAGTTAATTGACGTATCGAAACACTCTTAATTCCCGTACGAGAATTGAATCTCAAGGTTAATTTGGTCGCTACTCCTACTGACTATACATCAGTAGGTAAATAATAGACTTAATAAATTACTATTTACAAATGGGAAATTAGGTCACCATTTAAGAAAGATGATTTTGCCTATTTTTAAGCCAACAGGTAATAGCCGAACACGTTGAGAAGGCGATCTGTGTTACGAAAATATAATACGAGGATTTACCTCGTCACAAGTTTAACGAACTGACAAATTTCAACCAATCACCAACGCAGGAAATGAAAGTTGCTTTTGATATGCGGGCTGGACAAGTGTTCTTCCCATTATTCTATTTAGAATGGAAGAACAAGGTTGCTTTTATAGAGGGTTCTATAGAGCCTCAACCTTTCAGAAATCGCTCGGTTAAACTTTTAATAAATGGTAACGGCACTTATATTTACCTTTCGGACAGTAAATTTAAGTGATTCCAGGACCATCCTCGTACTATTCTAGCAAAGCAAGTGGACCGCAAATCAAGATTCTTTCAAGTCATTCACATTACCAATTGTGCGAGTATCCAACCTAAATCCATGTTTCCTCACATCAAAAACCACCTCATGACATCCGAATATACGACTTTAACTATCTCACAACTTCCGTTCTTCAATGAAAATTCTTGGATTTTCTCGGTTTTAGCTCTCAGCAACAGCAACTTTATTGAACCATATTAATCTTCACCTCATCTTACCTTCTTTAGAATCATTTTGATGTATGGGGTGAATTGACACGCACTGTGGCCCTGTCGGTTCAAAATAGCCTCTTGGGAGGGAAGACATAGCTGCCCACATTTTCGTGGACATATTCACGAATTTTGTTCATTTTTCAGGCATATTCGAATTTTGATATAACAGTAAGTTTAACCGGGCTTCGTGAGTGTGTGAAGATGACCTCATTTTGGGTTATAAAATGCGATTGAATTTATGGAGGACTAATCTAAGTAAAACTTCTTTTGTGACCTGACTCAGTTGGAACTAGGGTACCCTTTTTAAAATCTAATGGACTTAAAGGCTATGAGGATGCAACAGCCCACCTCAAATCAGAGGAACGATAGTTGAGATGGAATGGCGGTCCATTGAATGATCGTAGGGAAGAAGAGAGGGAAGAATGAGAGTTGGAGGAAGTAGAACCGAGGTGCATGTCTAGACTGCGTGCGTGAAAGTGAAATTGCGTTTGAAGGCTAAAAATATTACGCCTAGAGAGGCTGTCCCTTTTGTCTCATTTGCCGCTCACTCTGGCAGTTTTGGCCAAGCAGACATACGAGCCGTCACGTGGCGGCTACAACTCGCATATTTATAAGAGGAATATGCGAAAGGAGGAGAGTCCGAGTTGTAGGGTTCGGAGAGCCTAGCCAAGCTATCGCCCCTCCAACTTATACCGATCTTCACTAGACATTAAGGTGGAGAGAAGGCAAGATCGTGTTGAGAAAAGTCTATCGAGAAAGCCACACACCGTGATTGGTAAAACGTTAGTTAAGAAACGATAGAATGCTAGGTTAGATCGTTAAAATGAAAGGTGTGGTTCTTCATTTCCAGAGGTAAGATAAAAATCCAGAGATATTTGAGAGCATGGTCAGCGTAGACCATCAGTGTTGTGGATCTTAAAACATTACATTGGGGCCACTAGATTGGTTAATCACTCATGAGAGTGATTGGGAGTGAAAAACCGGGATGTACCACACTCTTGCAGAGGTGCGGAGCAACGTACACCCGAGATAGTGAATCGCGTTTGAAACCGTTTGTCCCAAACCAGGTCACTGCAAAGAATTGCCATCAGAAACTTTAAATGGCAAGATGCATGACGTCATTTTTCATTTCTTTCCTTCCCCTCAAGCATTTTGATAGATCCTATACTTTATTATTACTATCCATGACAACATTTGGTCATCAGGATAGAGAAGACGCGCACTTCAACAGCGCTTATTTCCATTGTTGGCTTTTGCTACCCTCAACAAAGCCACAACAACCTCCGCCACTCCTTAATCTCCATTCACTCCTCATTCATACTCTTGTTACTCCCGAATTCTCTTGAGCCTTGCGAATTTACTTTCATCATCTTCTTATATCCCTGCATGTCGTCTCTCTTCTTCCGTCTCTGTGTGTAGTTGAAGAAGCAATATTCATCAATCAGCATCCAAAATTATCAGAGACAATCAATGCTTTATACTTGTGTCTATCTATAGTTATACCAGTCTCGGTGCAGCCTCAAATTAATATGATAATCAACTGACAGATATTCATCCAATCAAATTAGAACAAGGGGACATTTGTTCATATGCATATTATCCGTCCCTCTAGTACATTTTCGGCACAGTGGCAGTGGAGGAGTTGAAGATGAAGAAGAGATGGAGAAGGAGAAGGAGAAGGAGAAGAAGATAAAAGGAAGCACAGTTGGAAAAGAGTGTAAATTGAACACTTTCACTTCTTAGTTCGTTTTCTTGAAGTGGAAACAAAAATGCTCTAATCTATCACAGTCGTTGCCCTACGAGGATCCTCGAGAAGTCATCCACTAGAACTGTCTTCAGATATCTATGCACGCCATTTCTTCTTTGCCATACAACAAAACAATAAAGTTCTTTCCAATATGCTGAGCACTTTTAAAGGCCCAAAATAGAAGGGTTGAAAAGGCTTCTCAATGCAGGAGGCTTCCCACAGATCAAGGGAATTCGATTGCATTTTTTGAGCCCCTTATCAAAGTAGGAATTGGATGTTTGTGGTTAAGAGGAGTTGTATAATTTGTAATGTTGGAGGCGGACATTCACTTCAGAAGGACGCGATTTAACCAAGACAGAGTGCTATACCGCAAGAAGTGTGGGTGACAGGAATAGTAGAATATGTGGCACGATCCAGTGCCAAGAATCAAAACTCGAAGAGAGTCGAATCAGCAAACTTCACTATGTTGGTCTAAGGATGATTTTTTGAAGTTATCTTTTCTTATAGATTGATTGCTCAATAGGACCATTGCAGACTGAGAGGTATACGACATTGTGATTTTGTAGAAAAATGCAAGAACCACATGGTGGATTAATAGAGGGCTGATGGTGACTGAACATCACAGTGGGTCATAAAAATCTTTGGTGCACTGGAGTTGACAACTCAGATGAGAAGTAAATCAACTACAACGCATTTAGTGGTAGGAAGGAGTGTTTTCAGAAGAGTTAAAAACATACATTTGATGGTCTGATTAAACAGGGTGAAAATGTTTGAATCTGTCATCTAACATGACAAAGATATCTATGAGAAACGTGTTGTGAACTTTTGCCGGCTGGCTGAACATACAGGCTTTTATCTAATCACATACGTTATTCTACGTGTCCACTTAGGCATTCCGATCGCAACGTGGAAGGGGGGTAAGGATTGTTGAGATTCTGAAGTTATTAAGAGAATTTATTTCCTGAATCCCTCTTTCTCTCCTCCTCTATCTTCTTCAGCATCATCCCAACTGCTTTCTGGTGGCTACGTGCACATCTTATTTTGCCAAAACACACATGAATTTCCCATTTTTTCCCTTTTGCCTACTTTCAGGCCCAATTGTTATCATAAAATAGGAGAAAAGAAGACGGAAATACAGCAAACAAAGTCGTGACTGGGGTGTGAGAGCGAAGTGTTCGAAAGACAAGAAAACAGATTGTGGTGACTGATATCTAAATAGAGAATTAAAATATATATCCCTATGATCAATCTTCAGGCAAAATCTGGATCATAACATCAAAGCTTAAACAGCTTCAAAATGTGTGATCTGATTAGATGATTACCTTTTGAAGTTGAGATTAAAAATGTAAACAAAAACATTGAAAATCGTATTCCAACACTCATTTTTGGGAGACCAGTAATATCATCAAGTTCGGCTTCTGAGAAACTCGAATCTGTTACTCATAATCTATTTATTTGTCAAATTTGACAGGCGTGGATGGCCATTCTGCTCATCGATGGGTATCAAAGTCACCGGCTCCACTGACTAGCACACAGGTTTACTTCAACACTTAGAGGTGGTTGGACTTTTGGGTTACTATTTCCAATTTAGATAAAGAATTTGCAATAAGTCTCGCAAATAAAGCTATTTTAAAGGTAAATGTTACTGAATTTAACTGTGGGAAGACATTTAATTAATGAGGAAAATTAATTCTGAGAAATAGGAGAAAAACTTAGTTATTGGTTTTCCACATAGTATAATTAAGCTAATGCTCAAATTTAACCTTTAGTATGTACTTTTATTCCTATTTTTATACCAGCCTTTTGCAACATGACCCAACGTTTATATGTAACGTTTCCAAGATTTTTTACAATCCACACATAACGTAAATGTAGATTGTGGTCATTTTTTCGGTACATAATTGCGTATTTTTGTTTCTTTTATATTGAAGGCAGTGCTATTTCAGCCATATGAAGAAGAGGTCTTTCGAAAGATAATCTCCGTTGGATGCTACATGGTAGAACTTGTATGATTGTGGGACAGGTACCATGTAGAGGCTGTCGTAATACAAGGTGGCAGAATTTGAAGCAAATAGAAGAACACGTTCAATCCGGTTAGAAAGGTGCATCCTGTTGGATTCCCCTCTCTTCAACCATTTCTCAATACAAAGAACACTGGGAATCATATAAAAATGTCCGATGCCTTACTTGTATGGAAATGAGGTTTGTCTCAATTGAGAAATTCTTTTCCGACTTGAACAATTATCCCTAACTCATCCCTGACGACCTAAAACTCAGACGGAACGGTAGAGGTGGAGGAATAAGAGTGATTTAAGTTGGCTATTTTTCCATCTAAGTCTAATTTTAGCATCGAAAATCTTTATTCGAACACGGATTATACCGATACTCAAGATGAAAAGTTGAAGACAGAAACCTCACGTTCACAAGTGTGGAGATTCATAGTTACGAAGATGCTACAACCGTGGAATAATATGACTGGCTTAATGATCGAAAAATCCGAAAGATAAAAGGTCCGGCGATTTATAAATTGTATGCATTTAAAAAATGAAATTTTTGAAAATAAATGGATTTTGTCCTCATGCTCTGTTGTCGTAAATAACAGTAAAGTGTATTTGTGAACAAATGTTTTATTGTTTAGACAAATATGATCTATTTATTTCACTTACTAAAAATCTCGCATTCATCACTTTCTGCATCGTAAAATATAAGACATTCGAGTGCAGAATGTATGGGAGAGAAACTGAACCAGAATACCGATGGTTAAATCATTTTTGTTGAGTGCGCATTGCCCTTTTATCATCAGATACACACTGCCATTATCGTTCTAGAGTTTGTAAGGTTGAATAACTATGACACTGCGGAGAGGCAAAGTGCCTCTCGGTGGTATCTACAGTTGATATGGTGAAGACGGATTTGTACATATGAGAGTAAGCAAAGGAAGGAGGATAGATATGATTGGATTTTGAAGAGGATTATATAGAACGGTAGAGACCACTGCACATATTAATCTAGTCTGGTAAGAAATTTAAATAAAACTCTCCATTCAAAAATACCCACATTTGCGATCTTAATTATTTTATAAAGCGCCTCCTTATTGAATAATATATCTAAATACAATTATTCAGACTTAATATCTTATTGAAGCAATAAAGTCGCCGATTGCTTATGGCACAGAAAGATACAGGCAGAAAAATTAATTCGGGCATGCAGGAGACATCTAGTCCCATTAAGAAAATAGGGTAAAAGGAAATAAATAGACACCTTATTGACGTATTCAATAAAAAATTCTGAAGAAACATGGACACTTACTTAAAATCAATCTGATTAGAAGTAAAGTTATGAAACAATATCGAAAGAATCAATTTTCGAAAAGGGAAAATTCAAAATTTTTCTGGTGGGTAATTACCTCTGCATTAATGCTCAATTATGAGGAATAATCAAATATATATTTTTTAAAACTATTTTGAATATCATAATATTTGTGAGTAATCTAACATGCCAAAACTCTGCAATTCATAATCCCACTCCGTTTTAAGTCTACCTTTAATCAAGTATCCCAATATTGGCAAAATAAAACAATAAGAGGTCAACAAATTAAAACTAGCAAATTATTTATTAAAATATAAGAAAATTATGCGTTTACCATAGGCACACTATTTCTGACCTTATAAAGTACAATGTGTATTTTGTAAGATCCTTTCCTGATTTTTGGTGCAATGCCATATACGATAATGGGTAAGTGAAGGAGAAAAATTTTTGTTATTAAAATTACATCATAATTATGCCACATATTATATCACAGCAATTTTCTAAGTATTTGATTTCCAAAGTTTGTCATTTATAGACAACACTTTTAATTCTCGATCCAGTTAATTTACAGATTACAATATCGACTCATATTAACTTCGTGAGCTCAATTGGGCTGCTTTTAGCCATAATCCCAACTTCATTCGCCTTTTATTTAAAGTTTAATATAGATATGCGTACTTATCTAGTACACAACTGAAATATTCAAAATAGAGTTTAGTTTTGCCGGCATTGATTTATGTTTATAAATGTGAGCATTGTACGAAATGGCTTTATTCTTACCTTACGAGATGTATGTACTTGGACATTTCCTGTTGAGCCAGTCCATCCCCTGTTTTTTTCAAAATTGCCCAGTCTGTGGAAAACAAAAGCAAATAGCAGAGTATATTTATTCTTTTTGTTGTGAACCAGAAATTAGCAAGAAGTTCAGTTCATCTTGGAGAAATAAATGTTAATATCTAGCAATCATCAATCCTGAATTATATGGAGACTGTAATTCGAATAGGAAAGTATTGCTTTTTGTACTTGAAAGCTTGCATAAACTGTGCGCGATGTGTAATTCTTACGCTCTCTGACCCGTAGGCTTGCTCAGTCTCCCCACTGAATAATGTCTTTTAACTGACAGTCAATGAACAGGTATACGTACGTCATTCCACATGGCCTCACAATCCGGATTGTCCCAATTTCCCTCGCCACTCATTCCACCATTTCCAACTGATCGATGCATATTACTCTAACGTTCGTTAAAAATGCTGTTTCTTATCAACCTTAGGAAGATCAATAGTTCTGTGAGGGGATGATTAGAGCAACATGGTCTGGTGTCTAATGCAGCTCTATTTGATAACAGAACTACTTTCAGCTACTGCGTTTTACACCAACTTGGCGAAAGCACAGTTTGAGGATATCGATTATCGTTTATCAATGCCCTTGACTCGCGATGATTCAATGGGATTGCCTGTGCTATGCGTACAACCCAACTTAAAGGTTCTTATGGCCGATAGACCGATATTCCCGTCTCAGATAGAGAGAGGGAGAACACAGGTTAGTTAGGCCCCTCGAGATATGCAAACGGGTTAATAATATAAATATGCAGTTTATGGAAATATTTCGATAATGTCTCCATTCTCCGTTTGCTTAACATAGTTCACTTTCAACTGTGGTTTCATTTCTGCCTCTATAATAGGATTCCGCTCAGGATGCTGCTTTCTTTTCTATGGATTCTTCTGGCTCGATTTGTTCAGAGTCATTTGTTGAGCAGTCTGGATGACCATTTTTATTCGGTTCAACAAATTTAATTCGTCCAATCAGTCTGACTTTGCCCCTTTCTTTGATCATTCCGAGGATTTGATCAAGTTCTCCAAGACCACCCAACGAAACTGACATTAAAATGACTCTTCAGAATGGCCGAAAGATCGGAGGGTTCAAAATGAACACTTCCATGGCGAGCATAGTAGGTCATTCAGTCTGTATAGTGCTTTTTGGAGAGAGTGCGATATCTAAAGACTCTTCACCAAATAATTCAGAGAGAATCAAGACAGATTTGTCGAAAGTTAGACCAGAGATTGTTTCGGGATGGATCTAACCCTCGGATCCTTCACTTTCAGCAGTTCACAACTTCCGTTACTAGAGATTGACTGTTACTCTTTCCGAGATATAAGCAAGATTATTTGGGCGAAAGCCCTCACATCTTTCAAACCTGTTAGTAAAAATTAGATCTGATCCGGACACATAGTGAAGCTTACTAACTTACCGGACCAGTCATGGTTTGAGAGAGTAAATATCCGGGTTTTCAGTTTCCCTATTCCCAATTTCGGAAAAATTTTCCAGCAGGATTATAAGACTTTTGCTTTTTCTTCAGTGTTGATTAACGGTATTTCTGGTGTTCCTTCGGAGTCCTTGCTGTTTCTTCAGGATAAATTCAAATTCTTCAATATTCATAGCCATTTTCTGAATAACTATGCAACCACCACCGTCTACGACTGGATATCGCAATTGCAGATAGAGGAAGAGAGAAAACAGGTCAGTTAGGCACCTAGGTACATATGTATATATATGAAGCAGTCAATAATAATGATAATATTATTTTCTCAAGGGAAAATATCTAATAGAATATTTTTCTCACATTAGAATATTTTTAGTCTGACAAAGACACTCTGTGCAAAAGCTCAGTTCCCACTCTTCCTTCCTTCTTCCTCATTTCCTTTTCCACTCCCCGTTGTCATTTAACATTATAATTTGCTCCACTCGCGATTCTTGATTCTGATTTGGGGAGGCTAGTTGTCTTATGTTGTTAGTATTAGCAGTAGCCTCTTCAACATTTGTACCACTAGTAGTACTCGAGCGCTTACAAATCTGATAACTCTTGTTCTGTCCCCTTCAAAACTAATGACACTGTGAACTTAACTTCTTCTGATCTAAGCAGCGATGTCAGTAATAGTAGTCTAGATACGAAATTAGAATTCAAATGACGATCTAGATTATGGAAGGTAACGCTTCTAAAAGAAGAGGTAATTTCCAGCAGAAAATCAACGCGTGAAGAAACGACAATTGGAAATTAATTTAGTAATTTAGAAAAATCTGAACTTTTTCAGTTATTGCAACAAATTTTAGCCACGCAGGTGACTAGATTTCAATACTTGACTTAACAACTTGATCACAATGATAACTTCGTGAATCATTTCTACGGTTGGCCTATATTGTGCGATTGTTAATGACGGATAAATCTTGATCTAATTTGTCAAAGTTGCGTTCAAATAGGGAACAATTTTAAACAGAGCCATTATTTATTTTCACTAATGATTCTTGTGTGCTACAGAAATACGAATTAGTTTATTCGAGCAAATTAATCCCCTCTGAGTCACAGCATTAATAATGGAATGAGAAATAATTTATTATGCCGATTCGTGACACACCAACAGAACTTGTTTGTAAGAAAACGCAAATCAACAGATCACATTTGAGGGAAATTGTAATATAAATGTTCTAAATATAAAGCTTCCTTAGTCTGTTAAGAGAAGTGTTTACTACATCTGACTTGGGCAGAGGAAAAATCTCCTCTTAATGGAAACCGACATTCCGTCACCCCTCTTGATTACCAGAATTTACAGAAATCCCTGAGTGGGCATCTATGGGCAAAGATCTTTTGATCTCTGACTTGATAGATGGGTCCCACCTATAGGTAAGCAGTTTATAGACGCATCTTGACAAAAATCTTTCGATTATATTGAAATTAGCATGCAGTACAGCAATCTGATTGGCTGATAGAAGATGAGGAAGTATATTTGGGGAAAAGGGGAGGAACGATTTTCGATATCCATGAGCTAATATATGAGGAAATATATCAGATTTTCCTGATATTTAGGAATACTCATGAAGGTTAACTTTCAAATGTATTCACAGTCTTGATAAACACCATGGTCTCTTTGAATCTTTTCTCCCTGATTATTTGTTTTAGAAGTATTTAAACACTTAATCCGTACACTTGGTTAATTGTGAGTTCTTTATTTTGTTAGTTTGATGACTGGAGAAAAAATGCGCCTCATTAATGGTTGTGCCGAAAAAATAGATAGTTGAGGAATTGACATATTCTCACATGGCATATTTTGTTGCTAAGTGACATCACATTGTTTTATTATGTCAAAACTTTCCCCACGTCAAGAAAAATATAGACTATCTACTAAGAAACAAAACTAAAAGAATACAAACCACATATTAACAGGACCCAACTTCGCTTATAAGATAACATGCAGTTCTTAAAATCCAACGAAGTGTCTTACAAGCACCGACTTTATCCAAGATCGACATTCGGGATCCTGGCTACCGTCACCAAACGAATTAAAGGTACTGCGAGTCACTAAACTAACCAAACCTGCTAAGCTAAAGATTAATCAGTTTTTCTAATAATGCTCGTACGATACACTGATGGTCTGAACATAATGAAAGTGGTTAGTAATTAACATTTAATTAAACATTAAATAGCCCACTTAAATATGCTAGCCCTCAATATCTCAACAGCTTGGAACTTAAATCTACCATTCACGTGGTAGGTCAACTCTACAAGACCAGCTCTTCCGACACAATTCACCTTATCTCGGTTCATGGGGTAGTATAAATTGTCGTGAAGAGAGAGAAGTCTAACATATGAATATCTTGGTTTATATATAATAGTACTGTATGGCATATTTTACTAGTGATAATTTGGTGGCACTTAATATCTCTAAAACCAGACAATCGAATTTTATCCAACCTATTTAGATCACAGAAACAAAGAATGAAGTACTGTAACTGTAGTACTGTTAGCAAGATATCTGTGAACACTTGTACTTTTGCAATTTAAACCAATCCCATAATGATCAATGTGTTTTTTTATTTCGGAAGATCTCACGCCAGATACTACTTTAACTAATGGAATGAAAAAACAGACTGTAACAGTGTCTATAAAGGCGAAACGGAGGAATTTAGAAATTGCAAGATTTCTTAAAGTCGTCAGGTCTTTCCTTCGCAAAGTTAGAAAGGAAGTGAACGAAAACAATGGAGATGAATTGGCCGCCACGAGGAAGGGGAGAGAGCATTGTCAATGCTTCGCTAACTCACTCACTCACTCACTCACTCAGAACACCTGAATTAGTGAGAAGAGTGCATGGAATAGCATGATGAACAAAAATCGTGGGACATCTTGCCAAACATCTTCAAGTGTCTGAAGGAACAACAATAGATATGGAGACCTCGGACACAAATTCTAAAGTTCTTAGGCGACGTCGTCAGTTTACATGGACTAAGCCAGCTCAAGAGAAACATGTGATACATGCAAAAGGACTCTTAAAGAAATTGAAGCATCCAGAAGAAGAGGCGTGTCTTTGGTCTTTCCATGATGAAAGAAACTTCCACGAGGGTGAAAAAGTCAATCAATGAAATGGTAGGTGGCTACGTGCGGGCGGACTCCACTGAAGTTACAAATGTTGTGCAAGCGCATGAAGTTTCCACCAACAGTGATGATTTCGAACCGTTGTCACCCTGAACGGACAGCGTTGCAAACAGAGGAAGACCCCCCCCCCTCCCTACGTCATGAAACAAGATTCGGCTCCATGACATAAAGCTCTCAAAACCCTGGATTGGATAGATAGCCGAGAATATTTATCACCATGTCACACCACACCAAACTTATGGCCGCCTCCTAACTGCTCACCAGATCTTAGTTCTTTGTATTATTAGGTGAGACGTGGTTGAAAAGAACATCATAAGATCCTCCTCTCTCGTGGAAGCAATAGTCTTGGCCCGAAGAGTGGAGGGCATCAATAAAGATCACCTGATCAGATCAAAGCTTGTGCCCAATCGCTTTCGAACTCAAATTGAATGGGTGACAGAAGCCGAAGAAGGATATATAGAATGGAACCTAGGTTAACATTACGTTTATTTGTTTCGTTGCAAGAAACTGTAATTTTCGACCATTAACAGTTTCATTTTCTGTTTCCTAAAAGTGCTTAAGGTGTCCTCAGATGCCTTACGCACCCTGTACTATTCGCTGTAAAGAAAACGTCTAATCTGTGATTATGGAGGTAAAATCAGAATGCAAAAAGTGTTCATTTAATACATTGCATAATCACTGTGATAGGATTTTTCAATACATGAATTCAATATTTTAAGCATTTGCGTCAGTTCCTGTCTTGAAATGCATAAGTAATTCATCCGCATTGTCTAATGTTACAACACTTCATTACTTATTTAGGCCGTTCGAACAAATTCATGTCGATATCAACGGAATCAAAATTATACGAATTTAACAATCACTAAGGATACTTAAAGCCTGATTGTGGGATGCTTTAGGTATTATAAAAGATATGCAGTGTCTAAAATGTCTCCAATTTGAATGGCATCCACAGTGTTGACATTGAATTTAATACGAGTCTCTTCAGAGTACCTGTTGGGAAAAAAGCAAAATAAAAGCAGACATTTCTCTGGTGGAGAACTAAAAATTCAAACCTCTGGTAGTAAAACTTCCCCTCCTCCCCCCTCTCTCCAAAGTACTTCCTCATAACTTTGCACCATCCAATCCTACAATATAATATATAATAATAATATAACATACAGCATTATGAGCCTACCAATATGTGCATTCACTTTCTTCGTCTTCCATGGCTTTCTTTAGGCACCTAGCTCTTCAAAGTGAGCAATTCTGGAAAGCTAGATCTTAAAATGTGCACGCCTTTGGTCTATCTCCTATTTCTGACTAGTAAGTGCAATATAAGTAACAATGTTGGTTTGATTAACATCACGACTCCAGGTGTATTCCTACAGTGTGTCTACAACAGTGTTAGGTTTGCCTGCACGATTCTTTGCTTTATCATCTATAGGATCCATTTATTTACTTTGACTACTTGATTGAAGTCGAGTCAAAGATGCGAGTTGGACTAATGGACATGGAGACCTCTCTGAAATGTCCACAGAGAGAGATAGAGATAGGTAGATAGACAAACGGATAGATAGATAGATAGACAGATAGATATAAAGATAGATAGGGAGATTGGGAGAGGGAGAAGAGGGAAGTGGAAATGTGAGACTTTCAGCATTGGCAGGAACTTCGTTCATGGAGCCAGAGTTACGATTAATGGCTCTATCCTAAATTCCTACACGGCTTGAGACACTTGACAACGTTTCGCTCAGTTTGGGCTCAGTTTCGAAGGCGTTTGGGTGACAATTGCTCTTGAAGCTATCATCTCTGCATCTACTACCACCGCTAACACTGCTGAGCATATAACACACAGTTCCTCTCAGTCATCGGTTGAAATGAGTGCATTCTTGTGACCGACAGCACGAAAGTGTCTTAAAAAGCGGCCCCTATAACTCGCGTGAATGTTAGTTTAAGCATATGAGCTGCCACCCTACCTTCCTAAATCACCTCTCAATGCACTGTTTCGACGGATTAGCTCTATTAGTACAGTGTTACAATCCCATATCACTCAAGGTATGACTACGGTTAAGTTAACCCGCTATTAGACATCAGAGAATATTGACTGAATCGGTTCGCTGTACTATTTCTACTTATTTGTGTGACATTTCGAATATGTCTGTCATTATAGGTATCCTCTTTCTAAAAAAATTAGTTTTGAAAGTGGCGCCACTCCATCCTTGCCATAACGACCTAATTGAGTAGTAAAACCCCAAAAGGTGTATCCAAATAATAGTTCAATGACCGAAATGAGGCAAACTTTGTGAATGAATAAATAAGGAAGTGGTTTAAAGACCTGATTACTGCAGACTTGATGCATTCATAGTGCTGACCTTCTCATTAGGACATTTACCACCACACGAAAAGTTGATGTTCTAAAAAAGAGTACTGTGTTAGTACGGGATTTTATTTACAAAGTTCACGTGAACCAGTGAAGTATACCTTTACTTCTTAATTTATCAGCCTTACTTTTTCACATTAAACGAATCTGCGAATACTTTGCTAGAGACTGTGACCTAAACGGTCTTGACTACACTACTCGCAGCTGTCGACGGTCAGGTCAGAAAACAAGAAATCCCTGCAGTGATTCTGCTCACTGTTAACTCTCTGGTTGAGCGCGTGCATAAAATCTATTTGTATTTTTTATAGGTGAACTCAGATTACTCATTAAATATAAATTGTACCATCCGATTTCGAAAGTTGTATTTAGTAGACTCCTTGAAACGTTAACTGTAATCTCTATCTTTTACTATCACTTCCTCCTTTTTATTTGCTAGTGTTTCAGTTAACCGATTTCTGCTGCTTTCCAGCAATGAAAGATAGCACATTTCTGTTACGATTGCAACGATTAAATAATTCATCGGATATCTGAAGCCGCCTTCACTTACAATTAGCGATCAAGCTTGTAATTAAGTTGATTAATTGCTTTTATAATTGTATTTATTTGCTTTAATTTGACCAGATCAATATTGCGAATTATCAGGTAATCAAGCGAAATTAAACTGAATGAGTAAAAAACAATCGCTTTCAAATTCTCAAATTTTTACGTGTCTTACTCTTTACTTCTAAATTAAATTTTCAATTCCCCCTTTATCATTGAACAATTTTTATTTCTATGAGATGGTCTCCAAAACTTACCATATATTGACAAGGTAAATACGCAAACGCGCTATGACGTGTTCTGGCATGTCGTTTAGTAAACCGGAGTGAACTTAGCCTAAATAGTACAAACTAATTTTCTTGCAGGTGTGGATTTTATGAAACTGGTATAAAAACAATTATTAAGTGAATAGAGCCAAAGACAATACTGTGACAAATTTTTTGAGTGGATTCCGTTTACTTAGCAAGAACAGAAATTCGTGTTTGTGAAATGCGTTAAGAACTAACAATTTAATCTGAAGAAAGATTTACTTAAACCCTCATTGAATAGCATCTAAAGGAGTGAAAGAACACTTAAGTTAGCAGACGTCTGACATTTTGTCGGGTTTTTTCAAGTTGAAATAAAAATCACATATGTCTCTTTTACAAAGTAACTTTAATTACAAGAAACCTGACAAGATAGACTTCAATTTTATTTCCTTCTTAGAATCAAGTCTGGTTAATACCTTTCAAATGAAATACGGTTTTTCAACAAAATATTCCTTGATTCAAGGTGCTAAAGATGTCCTTCTTTTAATTTTTATGTAACAATGTTTTGCTATATTTCTTTCCAGCAGAGAGTCATTTTTCACTATTTGATAATATCAAAATGAAAAGCATGTAAAGTATTTTTAATAATGTCCTAAGTAATTCTGATAAACCTTGAAAAAGAGATAACTTTTATTTAATATATCTGATTAAACTATTAAGTAATAATCTATATTTTTTAACAATATCGCAAAAAATTGATACTTTTCATGAGCGAAAATATGATTTAATCCAAAATACATCTTTATTTATATAAAGTACTGCAAAAATCATCTACACTAAAGTAATGCACCGTAGTTAGTAGTAAAATGAAAGTTCATCACTTCTCAAGAAATCTGAGAATACTTGCATCCGTTTCGTCACCAGCGATTTCATTGTTGTGATTCTTTGGCGCATATCGATGATAGTGGTGAATGAAGGCAATATTTACGGTTTTGCTGGGTTTTAATATCGCAGTTTCTTCATATGGTTTACTAATGTGGTGGATACCCATTTCAAATATTGCATTAGGTCGAACTAGACACTTTGAGCGAATGCTGTCAATTTTACTCGATCTGATCAAACTTTTGGCCATTCCACTAGATGATTCTTTGAATCTAAATGCAGGAAAGCAGATTCCTGGAATGTTTCTATCCGTCCAGATTCGGTCAACCAGTTCACCCCAATTTGAGATATTGACGGAATGTGGAACTAACACTTCATCAAGGTCTCCAAAAAAGGCATACTCGGTGTCATATAGACTTCTAAGTAAACAGTCATTCACCGTCATTGTTTGAATGTAATACCAAGATTCATAGATCACAGCTCTGTTGTTTTCTTTCCAGTAAAGAGGATGAAATTCAACCTCCGCTCGATCTTCTATTGATGTAAACACCTTTTTTACTGAAGTCGGAATCACTTCACTGTAGTACATCCGAAATTTAGTGACACCAAGTCGAATATGTACTTTGAGCCAATCTGCTAAAAAGGCAGCATTTAAGTTTGTAATATGATGTAAGGCAGGGACGCAGACTGTAAATTTATGTTTGTACTGCGTGTTTTTCGGCATTTTCGAAGGCAGAGTTTCTATCTTGGAAGCATTAGCATGAATAACTGGCATGAATACCTCGCCGACTTCTGAACCATCGGCGCGTATTCGGACGCCTTTAGTGAGATCGACAAAAGGAGGTACATCACAATGAACTGAATATCCTCCGTACAACCTTTGATGATTTTCTGTTAGTTCGTAGAAGGAGAATAAGTTTCCATGCAAATCTCTACTAGAAACTAGTGTTCCATCATCAAAAAGGCACCGCAGTTGAGGTTGATGTCCACGTTTCTTTACCAAGATTATCCTCAAGACTCCATTGAGGTGTCCATCTAGAGATCGGAATTCGGTTTGATTGTCACTGAGTCGTCTATCAAAAAAGACGCTGAAGATTGCTAGATTTTGATGTGTTCCAATTTGATGAAGACTATTTTCAATAGACAGTAGCTCTGGAGATGTGTAGGACAAGAAAGACCGCTGATGAGTCTGGAATTTTGAGGAATTAAAAAGGAGACATACGAAAAGGAAGCAGAGAGGAAGTCCAAATATCCCGAGTAGAAGCTTGCGCTGCTTTCGCATCGAGGGATTAATGGGATACACGAGGATTAGGGTAGTAATATGGCTGAGCTCTGCCTGTGTATAAGGGCATGACTAGCTGTAGCCAATCACAGAGCCGAAGGGCAGGAGTGGTAGAGTCGTAGCAAATAGATTTTATGCACGCGCTCAACCAGAGAGTTAACAGTGAGCAGAATCACTGCAGGGATTTCTTGTTTTCTGACCTGACCGTCGACAGCTGCGAGTAGTGTAGTCAAGACCGTTTAGGTCACAGTCTCTAGCAAAGTATTCGCAGATTCGTTTAATGTGAAAAAGTAAGGCTGATAAATTAAGAAGTAAAGGTATACTTCACTGGTTCACGTGAACTTTGTAAATAAAATCCCGTACTAACACAGTACTCTTTTTTAGAACATCAACTTTTCGTGTGGTGGTAAATGTCCTAATGAGAAGGTCAGCACTATGAATGCATCAAGTCTGCAGTAATCAGGTCTTTAAACCACTTCCTTATTTATTCATTCACAAAGTTTGCCTCATTTCGGTCATTGAACTATTATTTGGATACACCTTTTGGGGTTTTACTACTCAATTAGGTCGTTATGGCAAGGATGGAGTGGCGCCACTTTCAAAACTAATTTTTTTAGAAAGAGGATACCTATAATGACAGACATATTCGAAATGTCACACAAATAAGTAGAAATAGTACAGCGAACCGATTCAGTCAATATTCTCTGATGTCTAATAGCGGGTTAACTTAACCGTAGTCATACCTTGAGTGATATGGGATTGTAACACTGTACTAATAGAGCTAATCCGTCGAAACAGTGCATTGAGAGGTGATTTAGGAAGGTAGGGTGGCAGCTCATATGCTTAAACTAACATTCACGCGAGTTATAGGGGCCGCTTTTTAAGACACTTTCGTGCTGTCGGTCACAAGAATGCACTCATTTCAACCGATGACTGAGAGGAACTGTGTGTTATATGCTCAGCAGTGTTAGCGGTGGTAGTAGATGCAGAGATGATAGCTTCAAGAGCAATTGTCACCCAAACGCCTTCGAAACTGAGCCCAAACTGAGCGAAACGTTGTCAAGTGTCTCAAGCCGTGTAGGAATTTAGGATAGAGCCATTAATCGTAACTCTGGCTCCATGAACGAAGTTCCTGCCAATGCTGAAAGTCTCACATTTCCACTTCCCTCTTCTCCCTCTCCCAATCTCCCTATCTATCTTTATATCTATCTGTCTATCTATCTATCTATCCGTTTGTCTATCTACCTATCTCTATCTCTCTCTGTGGACATTTCAGAGAGGTCTCCATGTCCATTAGTCCAACTCGCATCTTTGACTCGACTTCAATCAAGTAGTCAAAGTAAATAAATGGATCCTATAGATGATAAAGCAAAGAATCGTGCAGGCAAACCTAACACTGTTGTAGACACACTGTAGGAATACACCTGGAGTCGTGATGTTAATCAAACCAACATTGTTACTTATATTGCACTTACTAGTCAGAAATAGGAGATAGACCAAAGGCGTGCACATTTTAAGATCTAGCTTTCCAGAATTGCTCACTTTGAAGAGCTAGGTGCCTAAAGAAAGCCATGGAAGACGAAGAAAGTGAATGCACATATTGGTAGGCTCATAATGCTGTATGTTATATTATTATTATATATTATATTGTAGGATTGGATGGTGCAAAGTTATGAGGAAGTACTTTGGAGAGAGGGGGGAGGAGGGGAAGTTTTACTACCAGAGGTTTGAATTTTTAGTTCTCCACCAGAGAAATGTCTGCTTTTATTTTGCTTTTTTCCCAACAGGTACTCTGAAGAGACTCGTATTAAATTCAATGTCAACACTGTGGATGCCATTCAAATTGGAGACATTTTAGACACTGCATATCTTTTATAATACCTAAAGCATCCCACAATCAGGCTTTAAGTATCCTTAGTGATTGTTAAATTCGTATAATTTTGATTCCGTTGATATCGACATGAATTTGTTCGAACGGCCTAAATAAGTAATGAAGTGTTGTAACATTAGACAATGCGGATGAATTACTTATGCATTTCAAGACAGGAACTGACGCAAATGCTTAAAATATTGAATTCATGTATTGAAAAATCCTATCACAGTGATTATGCAATGTATTAAATGAACACTTTTTGCATTCTGATTTTACCTCCATAATCACAGATTAGACGTTTTCTTTACAGCGAATAGTACAGGGTGCGTAAGGCATCTGAGGACACCTTAAGCACTTTTAGGAAACAGAAAATGAAACTGTTAATGGTCGAAAATTACAGTTTCTTGCAACGAAACAAATAAACGTAATGTTAACCTAGGTTCCATTCTATATATCCTTCTTCGGCTTCTGTCACCCATTCAATTTGAGTTCGAAAGCGATTGGGCACAAGCTTTGATCTGATCAGGTGATCTTTATTGATGCCCTCCACTCTTCGGGCCAAGACTATTGCTTCCACGAGAGAGGAGGATCTTATGATGTTCTTTTCAACCACGTCTCACCTAATAATACAAAGAACTAAGATCTGGTGAGCAGTTAGGAGGCGGCCATAAGTTTGGTGTGGTGTGACATGGTGATAAATATTCTCGGCTATCTATCCAATCCAGGGTTTTGAGAGCTTTATGTCATGGAGCCGAATCTTGTTTCATGACGTAGGGAGGGGGGGGGGTCTTCCTCTGTTTGCAACGCTGTCCGTTCAGGGTGACAACGGTTCGAAATCATCACTGTTGGTGGAAACTTCATGCGCTTGCACAACATTTGTAACTTCAGTGGAGTCCGCCCGCACGTAGCCACCTACCATTTCATTGATTGACTTTTTCACCCTCGTGGAAGTTTCTTTCATCATGGAAAGACCAAAGACACGCCTCTTCTTCTGGATGCTTCAATTTCTTTAAGAGTCCTTTTGCATGTATCACATGTTTCTCTTGAGCTGGCTTAGTCCATGTAAACTGACGACGTCGCCTAAGAACTTTAGAATTTGTGTCCGAGGTCTCCATATCTATTGTTGTTCCTTCAGACACTTGAAGATGTTTGGCAAGATGTCCCACGATTTTTGTTCATCATGCTATTCCATGCACTCTTCTCACTAATTCAGGTGTTCTGAGTGAGTGAGTGAGTGAGTGAGTTAGCGAAGCATTGACAATGCTCTCTCCCCTTCCTCGTGGCGGCCAATTCATCTCCATTGTTTTCGTTCACTTCCTTTCTAACTTTGCGAAGGAAAGACCTGACGACTTTAAGAAATCTTGCAATTTCTAAATTCCTCCGTTTCGCCTTTATAGACACTGTTACAGTCTGTTTTTTCATTCCATTAGTTAAAGTAGTATCTGGCGTGAGATCTTCCGAAATAAAAAAACACATTGATCATTATGGGATTGGTTTAAATTGCAAAAGTACAAGTGTTCACAGATATCTTGCTAACAGTACTACAGTTACAGTACTTCATTCTTTGTTTCTGTGATCTAAATAGGTTGGATAAAATTCGATTGTCTGGTTTTAGAGATATTAAGTGCCACCAAATTATCACTAGTAAAATATGCCATACAGTACTATTATATATAAACCAAGATATTCATATGTTAGACTTCTCTCTCTTCACGACAATTTATACTACCCCATGAACCGAGATAAGGTGAATTGTGTCGGAAGAGCTGGTCTTGTAGAGTTGACCTACCACGTGAATGGTAGATTTAAGTTCCAAGCTGTTGAGATATTGAGGGCTAGCATATTTAAGTGGGCTATTTAATGTTTAATTAAATGTTAATTACTAACCACTTTCATTATGTTCAGACCATCAGTGTATCGTACGAGCATTATTAGAAAAACTGATTAATCTTTAGCTTAGCAGGTTTGGTTAGTTTAGTGACTCGCAGTACCTTTAATTCGTTTGGTGACGGTAGCCAGGATCCCGAATGTCGATCTTGGATAAAGTCGGTGCTTGTAAGACACTTCGTTGGATTTTAAGAACTGCATGTTATCTTATAAGCGAAGTTGGGTCCTGTTAATATGTGGTTTGTATTCTTTTAGTTTTGTTTCTTAGTAGATAGTCTATATTTTTCTTGACGTGGGGAAAGTTTTGACATAATAAAACAATGTGATGTCACTTAGCAACAAAATATGCCATGTGAGAATATGTCAATTCCTCAACTATCTATTTTTTCGGCACAACCATTAATGAGGCGCATTTTTTCTCCAGTCATCAAACTAACAAAATAAAGAACTCACAATTAACCAAGTGTACGGATTAAGTGTTTAAATACTTCTAAAACAAATAATCAGGGAGAAAAGATTCAAAGAGACCATGGTGTTTATCAAGACTGTGAATACATTTGAAAGTTAACCTTCATGAGTATTCCTAAATATCAGGAAAATCTGATATATTTCCTCATATATTAGCTCATGGATATCGAAAATCGTTCCTCCCCTTTTCCCCAAATATACTTCCTCATCTTCTATCAGCCAATCAGATTGCTGTACTGCATGCTAATTTCAATATAATCGAAAGATTTTTGTCAAGATGCGTCTATAAACTGCTTACCTATAGGTGGGACCCATCTATCAAGTCAGAGATCAAAAGATCTTTGCCCATAGATGCCCACTCAGGGATTTCTGTAAATTCTGGTAATCAAGAGGGGTGACGGAATGTCGGTTTCCATTAAGAGGAGATTTTTCCTCTGCCCAAGTCAGATGTAGTAAACACTTCTCTTAACAGACTAAGGAAGCTTTATATTTAGAACATTTATATTACAATTTCCCTCAAATGTGATCTGTTGATTTGCGTTTTCTTACAAACAAGTTCTGTTGGTGTGTCACGAATCGGCATAATAAATTATTTCTCATTCCATTATTAATGCTGTGACTCAGAGGGGATTAATTTGCTCGAATAAACTAATTCGTATTTCTGTAGCACACAAGAATCATTAGTGAAAATAAATAATGGCTCTGTTTAAAATTGTTCCCTATTTGAACGCAACTTTGACAAATTAGATCAAGATTTATCCGTCATTAACAATCGCACAATATAGGCCAACCGTAGAAATGATTCACGAAGTTATCATTGTGATCAAGTTGTTAAGTCAAGTATTGAAATCTAGTCACCTGCGTGGCTAAAATTTGTTGCAATAACTGAAAAAGTTCAGATTTTTCTAAATTACTAAATTAATTTCCAATTGTCGTTTCTTCACGCGTTGATTTTCTGCTGGAAATTACCTCTTCTTTTAGAAGCGTTACCTTCCATAATCTAGATCGTCATTTGAATTCTAATTTCGTATCTAGACTACTATTACTGACATCGCTGCTTAGATCAGAAGAAGTTAAGTTCACAGTGTCATTAGTTTTGAAGGGGACAGAACAAGAGTTATCAGATTTGTAAGCGCTCGAGTACTACTAGTGGTACAAATGTTGAAGAGGCTACTGCTAATACTAACAACATAAGACAACTAGCCTCCCCAAATCAGAATCAAGAATCGCGAGTGGAGCAAATTATAATGTTAAATGACAACGGGGAGTGGAAAAGGAAATGAGGAAGAAGGAAGGAAGAGTGGGAACTGAGCTTTTGCACAGAGTGTCTTTGTCAGACTAAAAATATTCTAATGTGAGAAAAATATTCTATTAGATATTTTCCCTTGAGAAAATAATATTATCATTATTATTGACTGCTTCATATATATACATATGTACCTAGGTGCCTAACTGACCTGTTTTCTCTCTTCCTCTATCTGCAATTGCGATATCCAGTCGTAGACGGTGGTGGTTGCATAGTTATTCAGAAAATGGCTATGAATATTGAAGAATTTGAATTTATCCTGAAGAAACAGCAAGGACTCCGAAGGAACACCAGAAATACCGTTAATCAACACTGAAGAAAAAGCAAAAGTCTTATAATCCTGCTGGAAAATTTTTCCGAAATTGGGAATAGGGAAACTGAAAACCCGGATATTTACTCTCTCAAACCATGACTGGTCCGGTAAGTTAGTAAGCTTCACTATGTGTCCGGATCAGATCTAATTTTTACTAACAGGTTTGAAAGATGTGAGGGCTTTCGCCCAAATAATCTTGCTTATATCTCGGAAAGAGTAACAGTCAATCTCTAGTAACGGAAGTTGTGAACTGCTGAAAGTGAAGGATCCGAGGGTTAGATCCATCCCGAAACAATCTCTGGTCTAACTTTCGACAAATCTGTCTTGATTCTCTCTGAATTATTTGGTGAAGAGTCTTTAGATATCGCACTCTCTCCAAAAAGCACTATACAGACTGAATGACCTACTATGCTCGCCATGGAAGTGTTCATTTTGAACCCTCCGATCTTTCGGCCATTCTGAAGAGTCATTTTAATGTCAGTTTCGTTGGGTGGTCTTGGAGAACTTGATCAAATCCTCGGAATGATCAAAGAAAGGGGCAAAGTCAGACTGATTGGACGAATTAAATTTGTTGAACCGAATAAAAATGGTCATCCAGACTGCTCAACAAATGACTCTGAACAAATCGAGCCAGAAGAATCCATAGAAAAGAAAGCAGCATCCTGAGCGGAATCCTATTATAGAGGCAGAAATGAAACCACAGTTGAAAGTGAACTATGTTAAGCAAACGGAGAATGGAGACATTATCGAAATATTTCCATAAACTGCATATTTATATTATTAACCCGTTTGCATATCTCGAGGGGCCTAACTAACCTGTGTTCTCCCTCTCTCTATCTGAGACGGGAATATCGGTCTATCGGCCATAAGAACCTTTAAGTTGGGTTGTACGCATAGCACAGGCAATCCCATTGAATCATCGCGAGTCAAGGGCATTGATAAACGATAATCGATATCCTCAAACTGTGCTTTCGCCAAGTTGGTGTAAAACGCAGTAGCTGAAAGTAGTTCTGTTATCAAATAGAGCTGCATTAGACACCAGACCATGTTGCTCTAATCATCCCCTCACAGAACTATTGATCTTCCTAAGGTTGATAAGAAACAGCATTTTTAACGAACGTTAGAGTAATATGCATCGATCAGTTGGAAATGGTGGAATGAGTGGCGAGGGAAATTGGGACAATCCGGATTGTGAGGCCATGTGGAATGACGTACGTATACCTGTTCATTGACTGTCAGTTAAAAGACATTATTCAGTGGGGAGACTGAGCAAGCCTACGGGTCAGAGAGCGTAAGAATTACACATCGCGCACAGTTTATGCAAGCTTTCAAGTACAAAAAGCAATACTTTCCTATTCGAATTACAGTCTCCATATAATTCAGGATTGATGATTGCTAGATATTAACATTTATTTCTCCAAGATGAACTGAACTTCTTGCTAATTTCTGGTTCACAACAAAAAGAATAAATATACTCTGCTATTTGCTTTTGTTTTCCACAGACTGGGCAATTTTGAAAAAAACAGGGGATGGACTGGCTCAACAGGAAATGTCCAAGTACATACATCTCGTAAGGTAAGAATAAAGCCATTTCGTACAATGCTCACATTTATAAACATAAATCAATGCCGGCAAAACTAAACTCTATTTTGAATATTTCAGTTGTGTACTAGATAAGTACGCATATCTATATTAAACTTTAAATAAAAGGCGAATGAAGTTGGGATTATGGCTAAAAGCAGCCCAATTGAGCTCACGAAGTTAATATGAGTCGATATTGTAATCTGTAAATTAACTGGATCGAGAATTAAAAGTGTTGTCTATAAATGACAAACTTTGGAAATCAAATACTTAGAAAATTGCTGTGATATAATATGTGGCATAATTATGATGTAATTTTAATAACAAAAATTTTTCTCCTTCACTTACCCATTATCGTATATGGCATTGCACCAAAAATCAGGAAAGGATCTTACAAAATACACATTGTACTTTATAAGGTCAGAAATAGTGTGCCTATGGTAAACGCATAATTTTCTTATATTTTAATAAATAATTTGCTAGTTTTAATTTGTTGACCTCTTATTGTTTTATTTTGCCAATATTGGGATACTTGATTAAAGGTAGACTTAAAACGGAGTGGGATTATGAATTGCAGAGTTTTGGCATGTTAGATTACTCACAAATATTATGATATTCAAAATAGTTTTAAAAAATATATATTTGATTATTCCTCATAATTGAGCATTAATGCAGAGGTAATTACCCACCAGAAAAATTTTGAATTTTCCCTTTTCGAAAATTGATTCTTTCGATATTGTTTCATAACTTTACTTCTAATCAGATTGATTTTAAGTAAGTGTCCATGTTTCTTCAGAATTTTTTATTGAATACGTCAATAAGGTGTCTATTTATTTCCTTTTACCCTATTTTCTTAATGGGACTAGATGTCTCCTGCATGCCCGAATTAATTTTTCTGCCTGTATCTTTCTGTGCCATAAGCAATCGGCGACTTTATTGCTTCAATAAGATATTAAGTCTGAATAATTGTATTTAGATATATTATTCAATAAGGAGGCGCTTTATAAAATAATTAAGATCGCAAATGTGGGTATTTTTGAATGGAGAGTTTTATTTAAATTTCTTACCAGACTAGATTAATATGTGCAGTGGTCTCTACCGTTCTATATAATCCTCTTCAAAATCCAATCATATCTATCCTCCTTCCTTTGCTTACTCTCATATGTACAAATCCGTCTTCACCATATCAACTGTAGATACCACCGAGAGGCACTTTGCCTCTCCGCAGTGTCATAGTTATTCAACCTTACAAACTCTAGAACGATAATGGCAGTGTGTATCTGATGATAAAAGGGCAATGCGCACTCAACAAAAATGATTTAACCATCGGTATTCTGGTTCAGTTTCTCTCCCATACATTCTGCACTCGAATGTCTTATATTTTACGATGCAGAAAGTGATGAATGCGAGATTTTTAGTAAGTGAAATAAATAGATCATATTTGTCTAAACAATAAAACATTTGTTCACAAATACACTTTACTGTTATTTACGACAACAGAGCATGAGGACAAAATCCATTTATTTTCAAAAATTTCATTTTTTAAATGCATACAATTTATAAATCGCCGGACCTTTTATCTTTCGGATTTTTCGATCATTAAGCCAGTCATATTATTCCACGGTTGTAGCATCTTCGTAACTATGAATCTCCACACTTGTGAACGTGAGGTTTCTGTCTTCAACTTTTCATCTTGAGTATCGGTATAATCCGTGTTCGAATAAAGATTTTCGATGCTAAAATTAGACTTAGATGGAAAAATAGCCAACTTAAATCACTCTTATTCCTCCACCTCTACCGTTCCGTCTGAGTTTTAGGTCGTCAGGGATGAGTTAGGGATAATTGTTCAAGTCGGAAAAGAATTTCTCAATTGAGACAAACCTCATTTCCATACAAGTAAGGCATCGGACATTTTTATATGATTCCCAGTGTTCTTTGTATTGAGAAATGGTTGAAGAGAGGGGAATCCAACAGGATGCACCTTTCTAACCGGATTGAACGTGTTCTTCTATTTGCTTCAAATTCTGCCACCTTGTATTACGACAGCCTCTACATGGTACCTGTCCCACAATCATACAAGTTCTACCATGTAGCATCCAACGGAGATTATCTTTCGAAAGACCTCTTCTTCATATGGCTGAAATAGCACTGCCTTCAATATAAAAGAAACAAAAATACGCAATTATGTACCGAAAAAATGACCACAATCTACATTTACGTTATGTGTGGATTGTAAAAAATCTTGGAAACGTTACATATAAACGTTGGGTCATGTTGCAAAAGGCTGGTATAAAAATAGGAATAAAAGTACATACTAAAGGTTAAATTTGAGCATTAGCTTAATTATACTATGTGGAAAACCAATAACTAAGTTTTTCTCCTATTTCTCAGAATTAATTTTCCTCATTAATTAAATGTCTTCCCACAGTTAAATTCAGTAACATTTACCTTTAAAATAGCTTTATTTGCGAGACTTATTGCAAATTCTTTATCTAAATTGGAAATAGTAACCCAAAAGTCCAACCACCTCTAAGTGTTGAAGTAAACCTGTGTGCTAGTCAGTGGAGCCGGTGACTTTGATACCCATCGATGAGCAGAATGGCCATCCACGCCTGTCAAATTTGACAAATAAATAGATTATGAGTAACAGATTCGAGTTTCTCAGAAGCCGAACTTGATGATATTACTGGTCTCCCAAAAATGAGTGTTGGAATACGATTTTCAATGTTTTTGTTTACATTTTTAATCTCAACTTCAAAAGGTAATCATCTAATCAGATCACACATTTTGAAGCTGTTTAAGCTTTGATGTTATGATCCAGATTTTGCCTGAAGATTGATCATAGGGATATATATTTTAATTCTCTATTTAGATATCAGTCACCACAATCTGTTTTCTTGTCTTTCGAACACTTCGCTCTCACACCCCAGTCACGACTTTGTTTGCTGTATTTCCGTCTTCTTTTCTCCTATTTTATGATAACAATTGGGCCTGAAAGTAGGCAAAAGGGAAAAAATGGGAAATTCATGTGTGTTTTGGCAAAATAAGATGTGCACGTAGCCACCAGAAAGCAGTTGGGATGATGCTGAAGAAGATAGAGGAGGAGAGAAAGAGGGATTCAGGAAATAAATTCTCTTAATAACTTCAGAATCTCAACAATCCTTACCCCCCTTCCACGTTGCGATCGGAATGCCTAAGTGGACACGTAGAATAACGTATGTGATTAGATAAAAGCCTGTATGTTCAGCCAGCCGGCAAAAGTTCACAACACGTTTCTCATAGATATCTTTGTCATGTTAGATGACAGATTCAAACATTTTCACCCTGTTTAATCAGACCATCAAATGTATGTTTTTAACTCTTCTGAAAACACTCCTTCCTACCACTAAATGCGTTGTAGTTGATTTACTTCTCATCTGAGTTGTCAACTCCAGTGCACCAAAGATTTTTATGACCCACTGTGATGTTCAGTCACCATCAGCCCTCTATTAATCCACCATGTGGTTCTTGCATTTTTCTACAAAATCACAATGTCGTATACCTCTCAGTCTGCAATGGTCCTATTGAGCAATCAATCTATAAGAAAAGATAACTTCAAAAAATCATCCTTAGACCAACATAGTGAAGTTTGCTGATTCGACTCTCTTCGAGTTTTGATTCTTGGCACTGGATCGTGCCACATATTCTACTATTCCTGTCACCCACACTTCTTGCGGTATAGCACTCTGTCTTGGTTAAATCGCGTCCTTCTGAAGTGAATGTCCGCCTCCAACATTACAAATTATACAACTCCTCTTAACCACAAACATCCAATTCCTACTTTGATAAGGGGCTCAAAAAATGCAATCGAATTCCCTTGATCTGTGGGAAGCCTCCTGCATTGAGAAGCCTTTTCAACCCTTCTATTTTGGGCCTTTAAAAGTGCTCAGCATATTGGAAAGAACTTTATTGTTTTGTTGTATGGCAAAGAAGAAATGGCGTGCATAGATATCTGAAGACAGTTCTAGTGGATGACTTCTCGAGGATCCTCGTAGGGCAACGACTGTGATAGATTAGAGCATTTTTGTTTCCACTTCAAGAAAACGAACTAAGAAGTGAAAGTGTTCAATTTACACTCTTTTCCAACTGTGCTTCCTTTTATCTTCTTCTCCTTCTCCTTCTCCTTCTCCATCTCTTCTTCATCTTCAACTCCTCCACTGCCACTGTGCCGAAAATGTACTAGAGGGACGGATAATATGCATATGAACAAATGTCCCCTTGTTCTAATTTGATTGGATGAATATCTGTCAGTTGATTATCATATTAATTTGAGGCTGCACCGAGACTGGTATAACTATAGATAGACACAAGTATAAAGCATTGATTGTCTCTGATAATTTTGGATGCTGATTGATGAATATTGCTTCTTCAACTACACACAGAGACGGAAGAAGAGAGACGACATGCAGGGATATAAGAAGATGATGAAAGTAAATTCGCAAGGCTCAAGAGAATTCGGGAGTAACAAGAGTATGAATGAGGAGTGAATGGAGATTAAGGAGTGGCGGAGGTTGTTGTGGCTTTGTTGAGGGTAGCAAAAGCCAACAATGGAAATAAGCGCTGTTGAAGTGCGCGTCTTCTCTATCCTGATGACCAAATGTTGTCATGGATAGTAATAATAAAGTATAGGATCTATCAAAATGCTTGAGGGGAAGGAAAGAAATGAAAAATGACGTCATGCATCTTGCCATTTAAAGTTTCTGATGGCAATTCTTTGCAGTGACCTGGTTTGGGACAAACGGTTTCAAACGCGATTCACTATCTCGGGTGTACGTTGCTCCGCACCTCTGCAAGAGTGTGGTACATCCCGGTTTTTCACTCCCAATCACTCTCATGAGTGATTAACCAATCTAGTGGCCCCAATGTAATGTTTTAAGATCCACAACACTGATGGTCTACGCTGACCATGCTCTCAAATATCTCTGGATTTTTATCTTACCTCTGGAAATGAAGAACCACACCTTTCATTTTAACGATCTAACCTAGCATTCTATCGTTTCTTAACTAACGTTTTACCAATCACGGTGTGTGGCTTTCTCGATAGACTTTTCTCAACACGATCTTGCCTTCTCTCCACCTTAATGTCTAGTGAAGATCGGTATAAGTTGGAGGGGCGATAGCTTGGCTAGGCTCTCCGAACCCTACAACTCGGACTCTCCTCCTTTCGCATATTCCTCTTATAAATATGCGAGTTGTAGCCGCCACGTGACGGCTCGTATGTCTGCTTGGCCAAAACTGCCAGAGTGAGCGGCAAATGAGACAAAAGGGACAGCCTCTCTAGGCGTAATATTTTTAGCCTTCAAACGCAATTTCACTTTCACGCACGCAGTCTAGACATGCACCTCGGTTCTACTTCCTCCAACTCTCATTCTTCCCTCTCTTCTTCCCTACGATCATTCAATGGACCGCCATTCCATCTCAACTATCGTTCCTCTGATTTGAGGTGGGCTGTTGCATCCTCATAGCCTTTAAGTCCATTAGATTTTAAAAAGGGTACCCTAGTTCCAACTGAGTCAGGTCACAAAAGAAGTTTTACTTAGATTAGTCCTCCATAAATTCAATCGCATTTTATAACCCAAAATGAGGTCATCTTCACACACTCACGAAGCCCGGTTAAACTTACTGTTATATCAAAATTCGAATATGCCTGAAAAATGAACAAAATTCGTGAATATGTCCACGAAAATGTGGGCAGCTATGTCTTCCCTCCCAAGAGGCTATTTTGAACCGACAGGGCCACAGTGCGTGTCAATTCACCCCATACATCAAAATGATTCTAAAGAAGGTAAGATGAGGTGAAGATTAATATGGTTCAATAAAGTTGCTGTTGCTGAGAGCTAAAACCGAGAAAATCCAAGAATTTTCATTGAAGAACGGAAGTTGTGAGATAGTTAAAGTCGTATATTCGGATGTCATGAGGTGGTTTTTGATGTGAGGAAACATGGATTTAGGTTGGATACTCGCACAATTGGTAATGTGAATGACTTGAAAGAATCTTGATTTGCGGTCCACTTGCTTTGCTAGAATAGTACGAGGATGGTCCTGGAATCACTTAAATTTACTGTCCGAAAGGTAAATATAAGTGCCGTTACCATTTATTAAAAGTTTAACCGAGCGATTTCTGAAAGGTTGAGGCTCTATAGAACCCTCTATAAAAGCAACCTTGTTCTTCCATTCTAAATAGAATAATGGGAAGAACACTTGTCCAGCCCGCATATCAAAAGCAACTTTCATTTCCTGCGTTGGTGATTGGTTGAAATTTGTCAGTTCGTTAAACTTGTGACGAGGTAAATCCTCGTATTATATTTTCGTAACACAGATCGCCTTCTCAACGTGTTCGGCTATTACCTGTTGGCTTAAAAATAGGCAAAATCATCTTTCTTAAATGGTGACCTAATTTCCCATTTGTAAATAGTAATTTATTAAGTCTATTATTTACCTACTGATGTATAGTCAGTAGGAGTAGCGACCAAATTAACCTTGAGATTCAATTCTCGTACGGGAATTAAGAGTGTTTCGATACGTCAATTAACTAAGAATCTGATGTAAGTTTAGCTCTTTTAAAATTAGATTTCAATCAATTTGAGTTTCGCAAGAAAACATTAGTGCCTTATTCAAATAAAATAATCTGTCAGCAGTACTTGAATTAGTGTATATTTTCTCTTTAAATAGCATTTTCATGGGAAATAAAGGAGTAATTAAAGCTGAGATTGGCTACGGCTGTATAATGAATGGAACTTTCAATCTGATCATTTTATAACGTGGAGCAATAACCATATAATTATCGTTAATATGACAGGCAGAAATAAATCAAATTTGCTAAATGGGCTATTCAATTTAATGCACTGGTCAACGAGCTCAGAACACTGTAGGCATAAACTCACCTGCATACCCATGGATCAAATCATATGAACTGGACTTTGGACCATCCGAACATTACAAAATAACTTCTATTGCATTTATGCAGGTGGACAATCAAATGCTTACAGCACAAAATAAAAACAAGACTATTGACACACCGACTATTTGAACTCCCTCACTCCCTCCCTCCCTCCCTCCCTCCCTTCCTCCCTGCCACTCCTCCCCAGCCCCACCCACTTTTCATTCCTCACTGGACAATTTAGGTACTTCACATGTTTTCCATGCTTAAAGTTTGTAAAATGTATTCTGTATTGCCATGGCAAATACCACTTTCCAGCCCAATCGAAAGCAATATTTTTCTCTATCTCTTATTGAGTGGGGATCCACTCGATCTCCTCTCATTGAAACAAGTTCGAATTCACGACCCATCCGTGGGAAGTTATTCTAAATATTGATTTGTTATGGTTGGATTTCGATTAGCGTGCCCAACCTAAACGTGCCCAATGCAAACGTTCTATGCATTTTAGTTACTTGCTTGCTGTTTCATTTGACACTCCGGTCTTGAAACGCGCTTTCGAGGGTCCAGTCTTCTCAATGTGATCTGCAGTTTTATAAACTTGCTTTCGTTATTATGACATCTTGCCTCAAGGGAAAGCC